>UYYF01000026.1:0-73098 GCA_900618365.1 Thelazia callipaeda
TTCGTAATTTATATAATGAAGAGCTGTATGCATTACGTTTTATCAATCACATACTGTTGAACAGTTTTTCTTTTCTTCACTCATTCATTTACTTTTATTTTTATTATTTATCTGCTTATTTGTTATGTTTGTATGTGTGTGTGTTTTTTTTTAATTTTATACCTACAAACTAAAAAAGTATATATGAATTAATGAATGGATGAATTAATAAATTAATAGTTGAATAAATGATATATGCGGTATTATTATTCTTTTATTAATCTTATTGCTGTCTTTACTTTGTTCATTACATGATGTTTATGACACATCAATCTTTCCTGTATTTGCGATAAGGGCGGGTATAATAGTAAGAAGCTTTTATATCAGTCTTGTATTTGTGATTCATTCTTTATATTTTCAGGTAGTGGTATACTTAATACGACTGATAAATTTTTTTGGTCGATAAGTCATTAACGAATTTTATTACTGCATTTTGCTGTATTTTTATTTAATTGCGCTTTGCAACAAAATATACGAGAAGAAGGAGAATATTTTATTAGCATTCAATATCCTACTTTCAACTATCCTTAGATGGCTCGATTGGAATATTGGCCTCATTATGAACTGCAAAATTATCTTTATACAATGCCATTTGAAGCAAAATTTGATATGATACAATCAACAAAATGGATGCAAGAAAATTGGTTTCATAGTATCACATCATCTGCTGCTTATGTAATTTCTATTTATGTTGGACAAAAGGTGCGTGTATTGTTTTTTCCGTCATTCTTCAAACTATATTTGCAATGATTTATTTATACCATATTTTTAAAAGTTGTTATCTCAATCTCATTTAAAAAAGTATATTTATTTATTTATTCATGTAGTTAATTAATTAATTTTGGATGCTTTCGTGCAGTTTCATTTAAAAATTTTGCATCATTCTTTCAGCTCTTGAAATGGTCATTTCAACACATTTCTCAATAGCTACAACCAGAGAATTTTTGTAAGCATAACTTTTATCTTTTGCAGTTGATGGAATCACGAAAGCCGTTTAATCTAGACAATTTATTGATAGCATGGAATCTAGGTTTAGCATTATTTTCTCTAATAGGTGTTTGCCGAATGACGCCAGAATTGTTATGGAGTGTACGGGAAAATTCTTTTGAGTATTCAATTTGCACAGCCTCATTTGCACAAGGTGTGACAGGTTTCTGGACGAAAATGTTTGCATTATCCAAGGTTTGGACTTTGAATGGTTTTAAATTTATACTCTTGAAGCAGTAGGTTATCTCTAACTGTGTTTTTAGTGACTTTCTAATTGCTATAAAGTATTTTTCTATATTTTCTTTGGTGATCCTATCATTTTAGATTGCTGAATTTGGTGACACGGCATTTATTGTATTACGGAAGCGACCATTGCTTTTTTTACATTGGTATCATCATGTAACTGTTCTCGTCTATACTTGGCATGCTTACAAAGTTAGCTTTCATAGTTATTGTCCGTTAAATGCATGCTTTTCTACTTTTACGACAGAATATGATAATATGTTGTTTTATAGCAATGCCACGAGAATGTTTCGCTGAAAAATGATGTTATAATTTTCTTTTTAAGGATCATACAGCATCAGGGAGATGGTTTATATGGATGAATTATACTGTCCATGCATTTATGTATACGTATTATGCACTTAAAGCTATGCGTCTTCGTCTTCCAAAAGTGGCTGCAATGATGGTCACAGTTTTGCAGATTTTACAAATGATCGGAGGCGTTTTCATAGGTTAGTTATGCAAATGAAAACACAAGATGAGAAGTAATTTTTCTAAAATTAAATCGGTTTTTGAATGCAAAATTTTTTTCCGCATGTTCTTAACAATTTAAAGACGTAAAACTTATATTTTAAGTTTGCTTTGCGTTGAGCAGAACTTTATGCACCTGAAGTTTTACTTAGACGACAAGATTTGGGAACAAACAGCTCGAATTTGATTTAAAGGGGACTGGTCACTTGTTCATTATCAATCTTTCAGGAATCAATATTCTACAGATTAAACTTTCTGGCCGTAGTTGTCAGCAGACATGGAGCAATTTATATTTTTCGTTTACGATTTACTTTTCATATTTTCTTCTTTTCTGTAATTTCTTCTACTATACGTATTTGAAAAAGGTACCATTATTAAAAATTTTAATATGAAAATTTTTCCAAAATGATAGTTATAAAAGAGCTTTTTGCATCGATTTTTTAGTTTATGTTAGCGTGGATTGATCAAGAACATTATTAATGCAGAACTATCATATCCTCAAGCTTTTTCTTTAAAAGAGTATTGGTTAACTTAATATCTATAGTTTTTTCATTTAGTATCTTGTACTATTTTGATAGAAGCAGAATTAACAACTACTCAGGTCTGACAAACTTCAGTATTTAATTTCCAAGAGTGTAGTTATGTAATAAAAATTTGCAAAGAGAATATGATAACTGAAGTTGTGAAAAAGTGCAATTTACATTAGTTGCAAGTGTTTTTAATTGTTATGGATTTTTAGGGAAAATGTTATGTAATTCTTTGCTGAATTTCAGGGAAACAGATACCATGCAGTGATACCGGGTGAAATTAGTGCTAAAATTAAGGATCAAGTGCAAGCCATAAACAGACCGTATAATGAAATTAGGGAAGAAAATGATATGACGATGAAAATGAAGAATCATTTGAAAAAAAGAATGGTAAAATAAGATGACGACAAAAAGAAAGAACTCATGCTGAGAAGAGTGAGAATATATTGCATTCTCATTGGTTGGGCATGTTTATTAATTATGGGATCAAACATTTGTTATAACCTATATGCATATTCATTATCATAGTATGAGATTATTAGTTTTGAAATGATCTTATTTGGATTTTGAAGGATATTTTTGCAAATTTGTAGGCATTTTTGCAATGTTTCAATATATTCAGATCAAATTCTTGCTGGTTATTTTAATTCATACATATTTATAAAATTTTTACAATTGTTGAGCTGTCTAGATGATAGTTGTTGATATGTTAGTGTCATTAATTTCATTGCATGATTTGTTTCATTTGAGTTTGCGCAATTTTGCTTCATTCTGATAAATTCCAATTTTGTTAGTATAATTTTGTGGCACTGTTCTATTGATGCTAAAATGACTTTTTATAGACACATGCATGTTTTATGTGTTTATAACGTGTCTTTGAAAAATTTTGTTTGTGTTACGGTGAACATATCAAATTAACGACAAGAATTAGCTCTGTTGTTAACTTTAAAATAACTATATTTTCTTTAAAACCGCGGGCTAAACAGAAATATGAAATTATTTTGGCTTGTTAAGTGGATTACTTTGAACGAGCTTACTATACTACTATGTAACTAGTATACGTTGGGGAGGTTGTGGCACATTTTAATTATAAAATTTATTACCCATATTGAACACAATCACGAACATTACAAGATTTTGGATCAATTTAGTCTTCATTTTCATGGGTTGTTAGTTCTAAATCTTCTGTTCTCTTCACTATTTACTGTCATTTGTGTTTGCATTTGCATTCTATCTGAAATTCAGTTCAGTTCATTCTTAGCTTAGGAGAAAACTTGAAAAAACTACTCTTATCTAAATATCTTGCTAATTTTTCGACCGTTATTTTATTATTTAGGAAGCAAAATCCCACGAAAAAGCTGAGTTAGTTTGAAGATTATATAAAGTATGAATGAAGCTTCTACATCTGTTATGATTGAGAGTAAGTTATGACATTGGTTTTGTTCTTGAAAGTATTGCCATTGCTAGTATCAATGTACAAGCCAGTAAATTAGATATGGTGCGAGTAATGAAAATAAAGCATAAAGGAGGAGGAAAAGGAGAGGAGGACTTTTTTTTTGAGAAGTTTGTGGCATAGAGAAAATAATATTGAGGATTACTCGTGCTTTTACAGTACTTACAGTCATTTTAGAGAAATATTACCCATAGCATTTCTTTTCATCAAGCATTGGATAGGACTGTAGAAACAAGGACGAATTCGCTTACGAGGCTGTTGTTGATTGAAAGCTTTCTCTGATGCATACCCATAATCATTCTCATCTAATAATCCATCATTCCTGAAAGGCTTGGTACATATGTGTTAATTTAGTTGAAATATGGTTACTCATATATTATTTATTGCCATTATTCTTTCTTAAATTTTTGAATTTCAAATAATAAAAGATGAGACTGGTTATGCGGAAGTGTGCTACAAACTTGCCTGTAAATATTGCTATATTTGAATAAATTATTGTCATTTGAATTCATCGCCTTAAAATTTTTTAAAGAATCTTTTTTGCATACATGCAAAGAGTGAAATGAAAGAACTATGAATCTGATTTGTATTACTTTTGTGGAACAAATTGTAAGATTACTGAATCAGCTACTAATTAAATACAAATGAAATAGTTGGAAAGCTTATTTGGTTATATTTCAAGTAAATGTTTTTATAGAACGAAAGGTATTGTGCAATAGTACTTCTTTCTATTCAGTGTCTGGAAATACATATTCCTGCAGTTATATATATGAACCATTTATCAAGAAATGCCTTGTTCGAATGTCTCGAGTTTTAAATGTATGTTGCAAATATTATCGAAATTAATTTTTCGAGACAATACAATCGCAAAGTCATACTAATATTAATATATTTTTCTGCTGTTTATTATCTTTCACTTAAAAAAACCTCTAAAGCTTAGATTATGCAAACAAAATATTAAGAGATAATCATGGGATAATCAATGTAAAATTCTGACGGTAGATATTTGAATTGCTGACGCTATAAACTACAACGCTTTCACAGAGCTAAACAGGTTATCATAAGTTGATTAATGTATGGATGACGATAGTATCAGTCCAAACCTTTAAACAAAAATCTTAGCTAGGAATGGTTTAACTTTTTTAGTATACTTCATCAACCAATTCATTAGCAAAAAGTTGCAATTCAAAGAATTTACAAAGCAATCGTGTGAGAATCAAAAGTCATATGTAAGTAAGTTGAATTGCACACATTCAGGATGCATACTTCAAATTAGTTAGTTCTTGATTCTTTCATAGCAACTAAAATCAAATTGTCACTTCCTTAGAAGACCGAAGAGGTGATGCAACTAGCTCTCTTGATTTAGAACTTATCACATTTAATAGAATCAATAGGGCACTTTGAAGCTCTCTACAAATGTATAAGTTAAGATGAGATTATTCTAACTGCAATTCATCTACAATCATCGTGCAGTCAAGCAGAGAAGCTTGGAATCATTTAATTCAGTGTGCAGTTTTTGTGTTTTTTCTTTTTTTTTTCTGCATTTTATTCGTTTTCTTAATCTGGAAATCTTGTCAACAAAATGCAATTACAGTTCTATGTGAAAAAGAATAAACTACTAAATAATTATTGGCAAGTCATGTAGGTTATTGAATTCGCGCAAATATTTTAAAAATAACGAGAACAACAATATTTGAAAGCGAATCCCTACATAGTACTGTGTCCAAAATATCTCTAAATAAGTCATATATATGTGATGAAGCATTCTTAGAATATCCGAATTCAATGAAGACGCAGTAACTTTGTTTTTTACATAGTAAAAAGGTCTGATGAGATCGTGAAAGTAATGAGACATAACCTGAAATTGTTGTACTGCGATCTTTTATTGGTTTATAAAACATTTTGCATCTAGTTTTGCTAGAAAACTGCTTTAGGTTTAAGGTAAGATCATGTTGCAAAAAATTTACCAAAATATTCAAGGCCTAAGATTAAATTTTCATAAAATAATACCAAAAATAAATAATAAACTTACAAATGTGATGCAGAGACTACATTATCAAAGACATCAAAACAGTTCGCTACAGAAAGCAACAGCATGTACAATAACAACCAACGTAACATAATCAGCAGCAGCCTTCTCAGAAAACTGTGAAACAAAAATCAACTAAGTTGAATAAAGATTTTAAGAGAGGAATACATGAAACAGTGAACACGCCCATTTTCCGCGTAAATCATTTTTCCGGCAAAGTAAGCGCATGCAATACACAATGAAGAACTAAAAAAAAAAGTTTACATGAATAAAACGAACCCCTTATAAACGTCTTCGAAGATATTCGGAAGTCAACCATTTAAAAATATCTTTGCCAGCATTCGATGCAAAAAAAAGAATGAATATGCTAATTGCATGAAAAAATATTTCAAAGAGCAATTTACAAAGGAGGTAAAAATGCGACTACAACTGAATATTTGTTGCTATTTTTCAAATATATGAATTTAGTAGCGCGAATCGTTCTTAAGATATGCCTTTAATATACGTATTTCACTTATAGGTCGATCTTGAGCATTTGTATCCACCATCCCTATTTTTTGCAGAACCTGCAATAAACTAATCGAATAATATAAAGCTCAAAACTATAAAATCACATATACTGCACACATTATTAAAAGACATTATACACTGTCTGGTTTTTTCAACATATTCAAACTTTATGTACTACTAATTAATATAAACTTTCATGCAAAAGTTTTATTCTTTGATTTCAATTTCTGATACCTCAATTCTGATTGCTATTAAAAATTGATGCACAGTCTTTGCTAGAACACCGATCTTCAGAGAAAAATAATAAGGACAGAAAATTGTTGTAAAAGTTAATGGAAGTCAGAAATATTGAAGTGAAAAATGCTGATAATTACTGTATTTTTTTAATACAAACAAAGCTTTCCCAACATTTGAGAATGACTTGAAACATCCCTATATTACTGCATGAAGAAATGCACAAATGAAATCAAAACTAGGGTGTCTCAAATTTTTTTCGTATGCTTAGCTATTCAACAAATAATTTTGATTAATGTATGGAGAAAAATACAAGCTAGAGAATGAGATACAATTATAATAAAAGCAGAGTAATATATTACATAATTATGTTTGTTATATTGTTATATAATGATGAACTCAACTAGTAAAGATAACATGTTTTTACATTCAAGTATCTCATCCTGGGATCTATTTCTAAACTTAACCATACTTTCTGAACTACGAACACAGAAATAATATCGAAATATAAGATATCACATTTCGATACTGTTTTGCCTCTGCAATATTAAAACTAACGACTACCTCTGAAAAATCAAAGCACAACAGTCATACATTCTCAGGAATAAAGGTTCAGCAAACAATCATGCGATGATACAACAGAAGCAAAAAGTAACACACCTTCAATCCAGCCGCGATCCGCCCAAAAATAGTATGCTTTCCATCTAAGTGCTGTGCAGGCGCTAACGTAATAAAAAATTGCGATCCATTCGTATTTGGTCCAGAATTAGCCATTGATACCACTCCAGCACCAGTATGTTTGAGGTTATCATGAATTTCATCAGGAAAATGGTCACCATATATTGAGGCACCACCAAAACCTGAAAGCATATAGAGATATGATGACCTAACACGGAAAACTGAAATGAACTTACTAAATTTTTAGAATGTTTAACAGTACAAGAAATTCATTAATTTCTCTGAAAATCAAATTCTATTAAAAATTTTGCAATACAAACCTGTCCCAGTAGGATCGCCACCTTGTACCATAAAATCCGCAATTACTCTATGAAATATAGTTCCATTATAATATCCACGTCGAGTAAGTTCGGCAAAATTTTTACACGTTTTTGGAGCATGAGCCCAGTACAATTCAATGCACATCACTCCCATACTTGAAATTAAAATTTTTTATGACATTCATAAAATGTAAATTTGTGAGATTATGAAATGAAAATATTAAGCATCATTAGTATGCTATGGAATATCATTGCTAATCTTTTAAAGCAAAATGGTAAACCGGAATAAGTATCTAATTTATTCACTGTTTCTAGATGTTTTAATGAATTAACAAAACTACAAATGGCAAAACTTCACCTTGTTTCTAAAGAAACAAACGGCGGTTTCACAGATGAAGAGTTATATCTGGTCATATTCTTGTATCAACAGTAACCACAACCTGAAATATAGCCAACTACAGAAAGTATTACAATTTTTTTTGGAAACGAAATGTGCAAAAAAAGTCACCCATATTTTATAAATATTCAATTGAAAAAATGATGCATTAACAAGCAAACGAAGGCAGGTGAATTTGGGTCACATAACATAACTTGATAATAAATAACTAAAAATCGCGGAATGCAATAAATTAAAGAATTCAAAAAGACTTTAAATTAATTAATTTAAAAGACAGAAACAGAAATATGATAAACAATATCACAAGTGAAGTGAACAAACTAAATTTGCAAATTTCTCATCAATTTTTACAAATAAAACTTCTATTTCTGATTGAAAATCATAAAGGTACGAAATTTCCCACGTGATTTTTAGAATATTTTCATAATTTAGTTTGCGTAATACCGGAACCACAAATTACGAATTTATAGATACTACTTAACAGGTACATGTAAGTAATAAGCTTAGAATTCCTAAACATAGTAGCGAAGTGTATCCTTTCCACAAAGCGTAATTGATTATCTAATTTAGATAAATATTATTAAATTAGGTAGTGGATTGCTCAAATAACTCGCTTTCGTGATTTTCTCTTGTATTTTTCATATCAAATTCAGCAACCACAAGGATTTTCTGGTTATTCTACAAAAACACAGAAGTATCTCTCGCATCATGACCGAAATCACGTTGAGCAATGGTATCCACTGTTTACCTGCTCCACAAGTTTAACGATAAAGGCTGCGTTAAATGAGAGGAGCAACTTGCAACTAGTTGACATTAACTTTGAAATAAGGTTTTAATATTGGAAGGATTTATGTACCTAGGGTCATCATCATTTTTATCTACAAAAATATATGACTTTCGTGATTTTCTCATGTATTTTTCATATTAAATTCAGCAACCACAAGGATTTTCTGCTTTTTTCTACTCCGGATGAAGGCGAGACAGTACAGTAAGGGACGATGAGCATGCTACAGCAAATTCTGGATCAAGTTATTCTTTTTTCATTGTTTGAAGAATCGAGTAATGTCAATGTGTGTGTTGAGTTAAACGATTTATTTGCAAATGTACTAATCTGTAATATTTGTATTTCATCATTAGAATATACTGGTAGCTTAATAAACATAAAATATGCCATTGAATGAATTTTATTGTTACTACATATTCAGAAATTTTGTGTGACTTAATTTTTTATTCAGATGTTTGTGGATCCAGAAATTCTTGAAGCGTTAGATGAAGAACAAAAACAGATACTGTTCATTAAAATGCGGGAGGAGCAGGTTAAACGCTGGAAGGCCAATGAGGAAAAGTATGAAAGAGAAGGTGAATACTGTAACCAGAAGTCGCGGGATAATATGCGAAGAATCAGGTGCAAATTTTGTAATTGGTTCAGTATTGTGGAACGAGGGGGTAAGGATTAAATTTGTGATGGCTTCTGGCCTCTGTAGTTTGATAGTTTCTGAAAATAATTGATATTGTTTTTTTCCTTCTTTTTTGTTAAGGTGGTTGAAAGGAGAAGATGGAAAAGATTGGGTTTGGGTTATGGGTGAACATAAAGATGATTTAACTATTGAAGAAATAACGGAAAAGCGAGCTCTTGAAGAGGCTCGACAACTTGCTGAAAAAGAAATGCTGGAAAGCATGCAGTATGTTTTTGCTTCCACAAATTTTATTGTATCTAGAATCTTGATTTATAAGTTTGACTGATGACAAGTTAAAGATTTAGATCTTCAAGATAAAAAAATACAGGCTTGTCTTTAATATTTTTATCCCCTTAGCAAGTCATCCTTCGTATATTTGGTCATTAAAATTATTTAAGTTTGATGGAACTAACGGATCATGATTCATCTTTGGTTGGACCAAATGAAGACGAAGATACGTTAAAAGAACAATTAAGTCGTATAGAGCCATGGAAAAATACGAGTAGTAAGATACAGGCATGTATTAACAGTTTCGCACTTCATGATCTGCATGATTCGAAAGTTTTCGTAAAAAATTTATTTCAGCAAACGTAATTTTGCTGGTTCATAGTTGCATGTTTATGGAAAATGCAATTTTTTTCAGACATTCCAGTTTTTATGGATAGAACAATTGAAATTTTGTCTGGATAAAGCAACTGAAGTATATGAAATTATAGGAGTCTCTTTATGAGAATGCAGATTCGTTGTTTGACAATTCAAATGGTGAAATAAATCCACCATTTTATGATGGTTCAGTCGCAAAAGTGTTTCTTAAAGGTATTTTGAAGCATGCTAGAGAAAATCTTTTGGAGCACAACGTGACTACTGAACAACCAGTTGTATTTGATGCAGTAACAGAATCAGTTGTAAGTTTTTTAACATTGATTTTCTTACTGATCTCATGATGTAGGTTTCATTTTTATTAAAAATTTCTAATTTTTTTGAAGCATTTCTTAAAAGTTTGTATTTAGACTCTATCCAAGCCTAAAACTAACGCTGAATTTTCTGAGAAAAGTTCACTGAATACAAATACCCATGAAGATGAACTCAATAAAAGAACACAAGGCTCATATCCAAATCATCTGTCTAATATTCCTGAGTCTTCTCGATTTGAACAAACTGATGTGCCGACAGATAAAAATCTACATCTAGTAGAAGTTAGTTTTATTTGGTCACTGACTCCAGCCTTCCATTCAATTCATAACATTATTCGACGTTTGTAATTAATTTGTCCAATAACTTCTACAGTGAATATTAGACAGTTCGAGTTCGAGAACTAGCATTTAATGGACTAATGTGAAATGTCTTTCAGGAACAAGGCTTGCCAGTAACGATTGCAAAATCAGTGTTCTGCAGGGATCAGCAAAATTCTCGAACTATTCCTGTAAATGTACAGCACAATCCTATCCAAGAAATAAATGCTAGTTTAGTGAAGTTTCGGTCCAACAGTAGGGAGGGACATGGCATATTAGGTAGCTTGTTACTTTATCTTTAAACTTTCACTCTGTGTATTACAATTGTTTTTGAATATATTTATTTATACTGATTATATAATGAATTGTTAGATATCGATAATGAAATCACAAAACGACAGTCTGAAATTTTTGAAAAAATCAAAGAAAAACATCAACAATTTGATCGAGAAGCAGAGCAAGAAGCAAAGCGTGTTGAACAAGTTTGGGAGGAACAAGGTTAAACAATAATAAAAAATCTTTAGTTCTATTTTGGTATTTTTATTTTATACCAATTATTCCACGGTTATGTTTTTAGAAAAGAGAGCGCGAGAAGCAGAAGCTCAAATCCGTCGAATTGCTCAGCGAGCCAGAGAACAACATCGTCAACAAAGCTTGCGCACATCAAGCTCAATTTTACCAGCTTTGAAAAATTCAGAGACCACGTCTTTAAAAGAGGCTTTGTAAGATAATACCCATGCATTTTATAAGTAAAAATTACCACCGTTTCTCTACTAGTAAATTGTAATTAGTTGATTATATTTATATTATCCCAATTTTTCTGAAATTAGTTTTATAATGTTGATTTCAGATTAGTGAAAGTCCATTTCTTCTAAATTTGATTGTTGGCAGAAAAAATTGCTGCAGAAATTATGTGAAAAAAAACTAAGCTCAAAGACTCTGTAGTTTTGCAAAATTTTAGTTTTCATGAAAGTTTCACAGGCAGTAATTTTAGGAAAAGCTTACCTCGCCCTCCAAAACCAAAATCTCGTGATGCGATAATTAGATGGTTTAGAGCTAAAGAGTTACCGAAAGGGACAGGTTTTGATCCAATTACACACCGTCCAGCTGTTTGGTTTCACGGTAACTCATTCTTCTTAACCAATAAAAAACAATCAGCTCGTTCTCGAAAACAGCAGCATTTCTAATCTGTTTTTTCCAAACACTTCGGTACTTGAGCTCGTTTTCGTTACTAAATTTTATGTGCGGGTATAACAATAGTCAGCTTTATTTGTAGGGATAATTTCAAGAAATGAAGCTGACGAGATGCTTCAAAATAAACCTTCGGGTTCATTCCTTATTCGTGTCTCAGAACGCATTTGGGGCTATACTATGTCATACGCTGTTGGTAATGGTAACATAAAACATTTTTTGATCGAAAAAATATCTCAAGGATATCAGTTTCTTGGAACAAATCAAATAGTGCATAAACATCTACATGAGCTTGTCGCATTTCATGAGGTTAGTTATCCAAATTGTTTTTGAAAATAAATGATTGTTAAGAGTGTAATTCATGCTTTTTTTTAGTTTTGAAGTTAATATCGTTGAGTTATCTACAATTTTCGTCATATCTAGCTTTCTACTTTTTTGTTTTTTTCAAATAGTGAAAAAAAAATCAACATTATAAAAAAGTTTTTGTTAGATTTCGCCAATTACTCGCTCAGGAAATGAGATATTGCGTTGGGCTGTAGGACAAGTGGATCTCAATGTGCCAGATTATGCTACCCTAATTTCTGAATAAAATTTTTTTTAGGTTGAGCATACTAATCTATTAGTTTGTCTTTTTCAAAGTGCCGGTGCTAGTGTTTCATGAGCATTTCTTTTGTCTTGTTTTTATAGTAATCATGGTCATAATAATATTGCCTTTATTTCAGTTTGCTTTTGATTAGTTTTTCACTGATCACTTAATGAAAAGTCTAAACTTAATTTATGTTCTTTTATGTGATTCGAAGGGAGTGGTTTAATTTTTTGAGTGAAAAAATCTGTGATTAATGTGACAATGAGTAATATTGTTTGAAGCTTGGATGAGCAGTTCGTTAGATGTTAAAAACGATGCCTCAACGAGTTTTGTAAATTATTGTTTGGAAGAGAATTACCAATGTGATCATTGTGAAGGATAATCGTTTAGGACTGAAAATTATCAGTGCTTAATTTTTTATTTCTTTCATGATTGAAATGATTTATATTTCAAGTCGTTATAGTACTAAGAAATTTATTGCTATGAATTCATATCCTCAACTGTTTAAAACATGAAGTTTTTATACACAAGCTAATTTTGTTATGTGTTACTTCAGTTCTTCGTTAATTATCAGTGTAAAGTTAATTTTTACTGTCGCACACAGGTTTTTATCGTATCCAAGTTTCTTGTGATCTCGCGTGCTACTTTTTAATGTGATTTTTTATTGAAGCTGTGATGTTTAGAAATTTGATAATTGGGAATTCATATTGCTACTATATATGTAATCAGATTATAAAGCATATGTTGTTAGCATTATTTGGCAATGGACTGTGTGTCCGGCACTTAAAGTTCATTTTTTTAAGAACTCTCAATTCTTTTTCTTTCTGTTCTGCCTACTACTTTTAAAAAGTAATAATGTAGTGAGTTTTTATCACTGATTTTGCCAAGATCATCATTTAAATAGATTATGATTGTGGTTTGTGTGCTGAGTTCTTCATTCCTTAAGACTTATTCACAACGGATCAGTGATTAGTGTGAGAGTCAGAATGTAAAGTTCGCTTTAACAAGTATTTCTGTGTTGTCACTCAAAGAAATAAAGGTCAGGAACATTTTCATCTAGTATGGTGAGAACAATAGTATTTCAGCTCCGAATTTGAAGTTTCTAGGGACTTTTCGCGATAAGCGAAGGAGAACTGAACATGTGTGATTCTTAAATACAGGACAATCTTACTCTCCGATTTTATGTGCATGCAGCTGAGTGTGACGTGAGTTCTTTATTTTTATTTCAAGTTTTTGTCAATAATATAAATAGAAATGAAAATATTACAGTATTCAGCTAAGAATCAAAAAGACTGATAAAAGGAGGAGATTTTATTTTGCAACATATATTAAAGTGGATTACACTAGACGTGATTAAGCTCCTTATTTAACTCTTGCTTGTAAATTTCATAACAAATTCCAACATTTAATGAGAAAAGATGGCTAGAAATGTAATTGTTGCATAATATTTTTAGATAAAAAACTTTCAGTGGTATAAGCAAGTTGGTGGGATTGTGCATCCTTCCTGTTGTATTATTGCTCTTGCTGCATAATGTCCGCATTCAATGCATTCAGCAATTGATTTGTTCTGCACAAATTGAGCTAGAAATCCTGCAAATGTGAGATTAAAAACTATATACAATTCAGTTTTTTTTCCTTCTATTCCTGTTTTCAAGATTATATCTATAACCGCATATAAAATTTTTCTTAACATTTGAAATTATGAGAAAAGAAAAAAGTTGGTGGGCCCAAAACTGCCCGAATTTTCCGATTGCGTTTGTATCTTTGTCTGCAGTAGAGTCTTTATAAGATACATTCTAAGTTGAATTAAATTTGAAATCTTAGAAACAGTAATTATCTCTTACCTCCAACAAATGCATCACCGGCACCATTAGTATCAATAATTTCTTCTGCCTTCAATTTTTGAACCGAAAATTCCATTAAAGCATCGTCACCCATCTGGAAAACTAAGGTTGGATCAGATCCTTGAGTAATGATCACGATTCTATTCCTTCTTGTATTGACCTAAAACAGTTTGATATGTATTAATATATTTTAAGCGAGTAAATGCTAATAATGCATAGAAATATTTTATTGCATGATGGTCTATCTTGAAATTTATTCTTTAATTTTGTACTTTCGGAAACGCTGCGATTCGTGCACCGATTTCATGTAGATCATGAGTGTTATAGTGATTTGCTTCTGCAAAAGCTAAAGCTTCGCTTTCATTGCCAAATAAAATATCAACATATGATAAAATTGCTAGGAAGTCATCTCCGAAAAGTTTTGGAATAAATTGTGCAGCTAAATTAAAAGTTAATACCTGAAAAAGTATGTGAGTTATCAACGACTACATGATGTAATTTAATGTTGACCTCTAAAAAATTGAATTCTTCAATTTTCTGAACGTTATTCAGAAAGAATCTTATTTCATTGCTATTATATTAGTAAGGTTTTGTGTTTATTTATTGTCATTTTTTAAGCACCTTTCATTTAAACCAATTTTTAATTATTTAAGACAAAACACTAAATACATAAGTCTAACTTTGTTATGTTCACTAGCATGCTTTGCGATAAATTTTACTGCCTCTGGACAGACAGTGATGAAAAATCCCTGAAATGAGCACAAATTATACATCTATGAATTGTTTCGATAAATTAGTTCATAGTCACTGCTTTTTTATCTTCATTGTTTTTCTAGTTTTTATTGAGCTACATCATTTTCTTTCTTCTAGTTTGTCGTCTAAATTCAATATTCCCAGAAAAATTTATTGTAAGCAGTACTTTTACAAACACTTCATACATTTATAGGATAAATTTCATGTCTACGGTTATGAAGTCTTGATTCCCCAGTGGCTATGACTATCTCCACACTTATAATTTATGGGCATTAACTGCATTTGTATTGTGAAATACCAGTAAAGAAAGATAGTAAGTAATTCGTTGATTTTCTATAATTTTTATAAAAATCTTTTTTTGTTGCATTGTAACAAAAGTAAACTGACTGATATGTAGAAATATTGCGCCTTATCAATAATGGTACGGTTTTCAACTTCTTCTAAATGGTCGAACGTGAATAAATTGGCTGCTGCAAGATGAGCACAAAGTGATCTGAAGCAGTTAATAAGATTATTAATGTTAATAATAGTGTGTTGCACTATGAAGTTTATTGCCTGAAACCTTAGTCTAGAAATGTTTTATTTAGTGAAGATTATCCTTTTTAAACTATGCATGTAATGAATAGTAATAAATAACTAGAAAAATAAAGCCCAGATATTGATTTGTAAACAAGTAATTCACTTGTGATTACATATGTTTTTTTTCTCTGTTGAAGAGAGTTTGAATTTTTGTTGTTGTTATCGTTTAAAGAACTGACCTTTGTTGACCAGTGATAAGTGCCGCGCACATTCCCGTTTTTTTTCCTTTTTTCACTTGATAACATACGTTAAGACCCGCTTCTCGAGCCTTTTCTCTCAAGATAACCCCGTACTTATCATCTCCTATGCAACCAAAAAATGTTGCACGATTCGGTTCGTTTGTAATCCACTTAATAAAAATCTTTTTTTTTTTTTCAAAAAGTTGATGGAATGTTAGTTTTCAGTTTTATATAGCTTATAAAAAAACAGTAGGTTTTTCTTAAATCTAATATTTTCGTGCAAATTTCATTGCAAGAGTTTACTTGAAATACACGAAGTGTATTTTGTGTTGCACCTCCTGGTAAATATAATGTGTTAGGATTCTTGACTAGTTCTTCAAACCTTCAAATCACAAATTATTTCATATATGGATGTAAATTTTTTTTTGAAATGGCTATTTTGTTTACAGGGATTTAAGTAAAATTATAATAACACTATGATAGGTGTGATAGAATGATTTATTTACTTTGAAAGTAACGAAAGAGTGAGTGTACGTTAACAATGCGCGTTAACAAGGACAAATTGTTGGATAAGAATTCTGTCAAATCTATGGAAGTTTGGGTGAGGATAGAAAAATTCTGTTTTAATGTTTTGTTTAAATTTTGTTACTGTTAAAAATGGTGGTTGGAATTTTATTGGATGGATGTGGGAAAACTGACATTGGTATATGCTGATCACTTGCTAATATCGCATCATTCTCGTTTAAGTTCCATTTTTGTAAGTATTCAAGATTGACATCAGTTTGCAAATCTAATAATGGGTTACCACAACCTAGAATTATCCCCTCCGAACATTTCGATAATTTTTGTGATGTTGCCATAGCTGAATTAATATGATGATGTAATGAGTAAGAGTCTGCAAATTATTCAAGAAACTTGTCTTTTATAATGTCAGAAATGAAGAAATGAAAAGAAAGTGCAGTACTGAGATTAAAAAGTAAAATAAATCAGGGGGAAATGCATGTTCAACAGAAAACAGAAATGATTATAAATAAAGCAAAAAGTGGATTCATAATAAATAGAGGAGACAGAAGCTGAGTCACTGAAATTGAAGATTAGCAATAGGATAGATTTACTGTCATAAAATATCTGGCATGCATGGCATTGAATGATTGAAAATGTATTGTAAGTGTAAATGTTTTTGAGTAGTAAAATTAGGGAGTGAGTGATTGCGTAAATATGCGTGTTTTAAGCGAATGAATGCTAATAATGCATAGAAATATGAGCAAATGATTGGATTGTTCGTTTATAAATCAATTTATGGTAGAAATTTGTTATCATAATTAATAAATAAAGTGATTGTCATTTGTACTCAGTTTTCTTTCTTACACGTTTTATTTATTTATTATAATATTCAGTTGATAGCATTTATAGGCAAGATTTTAACGCATTAATTAATAAAAATATTATTCATAGGTAAATGAAATATTAAAGCAAACTGAATGCATAAATAAATATCTGCAAGAGAATAAAAGTAGAGTAAGCTATAACAGCTTGTCTGATCGCTCTTCAAATTACTGATCGATGGCGCGAGTTCTTTTAAAACTTGTTTGAATGTAATCTTTAACCTAAATTACTTGGCTACCGCTAAAAATTTATGTCATCATTGGAATAATTTCTGGCATAAGCAATGCAACTATATCACTCCATCTATCTATCTATCTATCTATCAACCAATCCATTTTGGCATTTTCATATATAGCAATGCGTACATACAGCGGCATTACATTATTTTTCATTCTTAATTTATTATACTTCTCTCTCATTGCCCTAGTGTCTACTATCAATATCTAAGTTGCTATATATGTGCTTTTTATTAGATTTGCAGTGATGTCTACAATGTTTCATGTGTATATTCATTAAAAAATGTGTGCATATATATATTTTTATTATCTCATTAATTTATAATCTAATTTATTTGGTCATTTTGATTACTTGAAATGACATTTTTCATAAGTACTTAACTTTAAATTCATTTAAATGATTCAATCGAGTTCATTTGCTATTTTCTATGTAGAAAGTGTTGAAAAGATGACAAATTGGATGATAGAAAATGAAATTTTTTTTTTGTTGGGAATTTCGCATAAAACATCATAATTACAATCATTCTTGCAATTGAAACTATTTTGCTGTAATGTTTGGCATTTTTTGTTGCTGAAGTTATTGTATTTTAAGCAATACTTTATTTGTCCAGTTTTTTATTCCAAACAAATTTCAGCTGTTCACGTAATAAACACAGTTGAAGATGAAGATTATTTTCAGCTGTTTTTAAATAATTTTTTTCTCACTACGAATTGAAAAATAAATGATTTAGTTGCTATAGCTTATTATTTGCAATATTAATTAGGGATAAATTTTCATACTAGCTTAAGCTGTTCATGAAATGAGCACATGAAAAAATGAGTGACATTTTGGTTACTATATCTTTCATTAATGTATTTTTGTTATTCACATACAGACTATTAATAAAGTAATAAATGGGAAATCATTCAAGCATCACATTTGAAAGTATTATTATGATTCATAGAGATTAATATGTAACGACGTGAATAGGAAATGGTAAACATCGGAACAAAGCCCGGTCAAAAATTGCAAGATAATACGAAATATCATGATGAATCATCTGCGTAAAAAAACGGACAATTTCAGTAAATGATATTAACGACACATACATATTTAACAATTTATAACAGTAGGAAATGCATAAACTGCAGTTTCAGTTCCTAAAAAAGTTCCTCTATACCTACCTTCTCTTTTCAACCCTACTTTGTCTAACTAAAAAATAACCGTTCACGCGATACATACTTGTTGGGTAGACAAGCATTTAGATATTCCAACTGTAAACAGGTTTTGAATCGATCAAGGTCATCTGAATACACCAATGATTAATTAAACACGGTTAAATTTGAAACATGCACTTACTTTGTATTAAGATAAATTAGCACAACACAGTTCCTCTAATTTACTTGCCAAACTACGATGTTCTAATGCATTCAGATATAAAAACAATAACACTTGATGAGTACTTGATAAGAACACAATCTAATATGTATCATGGAAGATTGTTCGTAACACTTAAGCAGACAATTATGACTTCATTACCATGTAATCAATCACTTCTCATTTAATCAAATAGATATGCAATTCATCCATCCATCACATCAATACCATTAGTCAAAAACTGTTTTGCTCTCTATCTACCCACTTATGTTAGACTGAGTAACTTAAAGCATCAATTATAATAATAGTCTAGAATCTAACGTGTTAACTTTCTGGTGCTCAAATACGAAGAATAAACAAGACTACAATCGAGACATGGTTGACCACACTTACACTACAGAATTGGACTGTAACTTATAGAGCAAATCTGATTTAAATTTTCCTTTAACACAATGTACGCAAATCATATCATGATTGTTTAAATTTATTTAATCGCAAGTGCAACAATAGATATCAGTTAAAGTAACACAATGATGAATACAGTCTCTAAGAGAGAAAATAATAACAAAATTAAAGGTTCGTTTATAACACAGTGTCGAGACAAAATCATACTTCTTTTCATAGATATGAAAGAATAACACATTCAAAGACTAGCTGCTACACACGACTATCAAAAATAATTGCATGAAGAAAAATAAGTCTAAAGTTATTTATTAAGAATACTTACTTTGGATAAAAGACAAAAATAACAATAATCAAAGAATAAAATAAGTACGAAGATCAAAAGTAGAGAGAAAATTATTGAAAAGGCCCGCAAAAATTTTTTTGAAATGCTTCACAGCATTACCATTAACCAGAACTAATTCGAACCAAAACCGCACAACAAAATCTCAAATATTGTCTAGCTAATTCAAAAGCAGTACTTTGATATAATATAACGAGATCAATTGATGATACAAAGTAAAAGCAGATCGAGAAGGCCTGTTACAGCAAGAATTTTTGATTCTATTTTCATTAGGGAGGATGGAATACAAGATTAACATTAAAGCCAAGTCACCCGAACAAATAAAAATATAGTACTGACAATCAATACTTCATAATCAATAATTAAAAGGAACTGTAAGCAAACGTAGTTATGCAATAGTGTAAAAATTTCCGAAAATTAAAAATAAATGCATATTAACTAACTAAAAAAGGAAAAAGCCTTCTAACCAAGCTCACAAATTTATATTATTCAAGTTCATTGATGGAAAGATTCTATGGGTGAAATTGTACTGACATGAAATAATTTTTTTATGGTTTTGGATAATTTCCTTAATGTTCTTTTTCATAAATATTGTCATCGATCACATATTTACGGCCATAAATAAACTCACATAACATGATTATCCAAAATTAAAAGAAAAACAATCAAATATACTGGAATCATTCGATTAGGAAATGAAACCTAGTCATTCCGCATCATCGGCATTAGATATGGATGATACCCATGTTGATAATAAAGCTGATTAGGTAATGAAAATTGGCTACCACTAGCTGTCGGAGGCATACCACCACCAAAAGCATCAATAAAATTACCCGAAAAAGCAGCTGACGGAGTAGGATATCTAAAGATAGAAAGTGAATCAGCCATAAATAAAGTTTTTTCTGCTTCCCATAAACCAAATAGTTTAATTCTTTACAGCATTAATTTGAAACAGTTAAAACAGTTCTAGTTGCTATAAAGCCAAATTACCTACCTCCAAGAAGCCGCTGCGCCAGCTTGAGCACTACTCTGCAATTCCGAACATTGAACACCAATCATTTGATGCGGAGTCACAGGACCAATGGCTCCAGCTGAGTTTGATAATCCCCCATTGGCGCTACCCTGCAACAGGAATTAGACAAAAAAAAATGTTTCCATTCTTGTCAATAGCAACTAAGACAAATATCAGTAATTTTTCTGGAGAAGACACAAGATCTATGGATATGCATAAAGTTATTGACAAATTCAGAAATTGCTATCTCTTACCTGATGCATGCCACGAGGATAAGAATAAGGAAAGCCACTTTGAACGGCTGCAGCCCCAATAGGATGTGCTTTGCTTATACCACTTAGGTGAGATGGATAATTGACAGCTGATGACGGATAAGCTGCAGAAGCAGCTGCTGTTGACAATGCATTTGAATGAAATTGTGGATCAAAGTATGCGTGATGTCGAGGACTGGCATAATTGCTTGCATAATAAGGTCCTGGAATATAAGGATAACAAAATTCTTGTTGGAAAAAAG
The DNA here is from genome assembly GCA_900618365.1 of Thelazia callipaeda. Lineage (NCBI taxonomy): Eukaryota > Metazoa > Nematoda > Chromadorea > Rhabditida > Thelaziidae > Thelazia > Thelazia callipaeda. The sequence continues at coordinate 20,999 of UYYF01000026.1, forward strand.
CGGCACAAGGGAGCAAAAACGAGCAAAATATAAGAGCATCGCTGGATAAAATTGAAATTTATACTAATCAGCAACTATTTTTATAACAAATTCCATCTAATTTCAATAAAACTATCCAGTCAAGTACATATAATTCTTTAGAAATCACAGTAAAAAGTATATAAGTACTCAAAATTACCTGTTTGCGAGTGAGTAACCTGGGATGAACCCATGAACGATTGTCCTGCATTTGGCGCCGCTAGTACATAGGGTGGAAGAGGTGTTGGAGGCATGAACATCGATGTTCTTTGACTAGTCATCGTGTTTTTTGATGAACGACTCTATAAAATGTGATCTTTTAGAAAAAAAACTTTTAAAATTTCCATAAATTTCGATCAATTCCAAAAAATTTTTTTTTCTCAATCTTCTTGTCTACAGGATTTCAATACATTATTATTGCACTGGTGACTGAAAAAAAGTGACATTATACTAATTAAGATACTGCAAAGGTTTCAAAAACTTTAACAAAACGAAACCCTATTTTTTTATTTCAATTAAAAAGCAGTCTAACCAACCATGAACTTCTAATACAATACATTATAATAATTAGGGTCATCTGCAGGTAACTTTTCGAGAGATATTAAACTGAAAACTTTCAAATTTTAGTAACATCTTTTTTGTGAAATATTTCATAATCTTAGAATATTTGCGGCAATAAAGACTGAAAGATCAAAAAAAAACTAAATTTAAAGTTTGTTTTGAACAACAACTCATAAAGATTACTTATCTTTACGAACTTACTTGATCTTTTTTGGAGTTACGACGATGAGAATGTTGTTGTGTTGTAACCGATGGTAGACTTGTTGACGCTGAGGATTTCCTTAAGCTTTTTGTATTGCTCGTCATAGTTGGTGTTTCTTCAATCATAGGTAGACACATTTCTGATGTTGCAGAAGAAAACAAAATATCTGAATCTAGAAACCATAGTATTGGTAATCAAGTCTGATTAATAATCAAAATTGTATAAAAAAGAAGCGCTAGAAACACTGGATAAATGTAAGCCATACTCGAATGCGCTTGCGCCGACAAATGATGAGGTGTTGAGGGATTAGAGCGAACGGTATTTCTTTCGGCAGAACCAATAAATATTTCTCCAGGACTAGCCTCCACCTGCGAAAGAGGAGTACGGCTGGATGCATCCGACGCGTTGCGCTAAAAGTAAACTTGAGAAAACTGAAAAGAAAAAAAACACCTAAAATATTAAAATTCTACTTTTTGTAAAGAGCATGGTGGAGATACAAAGCTCTGAGAAGAGATATCTGAATGAATTGAACTTGGAGGCAAAATCGGTGACTGATTGAGAATTACAGTTGACTGTCGGCAGCTATTGCTGGAACATTATCAATGAAAACTTACACCAAAAAGAATCTAGAGTAAATAATACAATTTCATAAATAATGCTTTAGAAAAATTTCAATAGTACCTTTGGAATATTGTTTGATCAGCTGTTTCTGCTGAACTACTTTTTTCGACTGACCCGCTTTTTTCATCCTAAAATTCACGCCATATTTCTCAATATCAACCGGGACAGATCATTTTTTAAGCACGAAAGAAACAATCTCAAAGTAACACACCAAATGTTCTTCATTTGGAACCAGAAACATAGCTGGCGCTTTTGGAGGTCTATCTAGTGCTGACACCTCAGCTCTCAGAGGCAGAACTTCGGATTTTCCACTTTTCCTGTGGCTTACATGCCCACCAATTGATTCCTTTTGTTCAGCCTCACTTTCCCCTTCACTTCCTGCATCACCACCAAGGTTAACCTGAAATATTGAAATTCAATTAGAAATTGATAGTAAAAATCAAATAAATTTTGTTGTTTCACTAATTTCTCGTACTCCAATAGTTTAAATTAACCATTTCACAAATGTTGTTTGTGACAGATGCGATCCTTGACTTCAAATTATTTGCTATACAGACAGCTGTGTCACGAGATTTCGAAGGTGAAGAGGTCAAAAGTAGATCAGGAGCAGACTTATTGGATACTGTTTCAGAGAGGATAGGTATTGTTTCATGCTCTTTCGGACTATTAGCTTCGCACGTTTCAAGCTACAAAATATGAGATTGTGCATTTAAAAATTATGAGAACTACATTTTCCAACGGAGAAATACAAATCTAGCGTTAAGTGATATCCAACACACTTGCACGAATTATAATGGTGTGAATAACAGTTATTACAATTAAAATGATACAAGCATACCACAGAAAAATTCGGAGATAGTCTAGGTGGGATATCTTCGTCTTCACCATCATATGTACTTTCATTGCCTGCAACGCTTAAACGAAGAAGCGGCATCCCACTAGCAAAACTACTTCTGGAGCCATGTGATCTATCTGGACTTTCACATTCCTTCATCGGCTTCTCCTACAAATATCTGACAAAAGTTATACAATTTTCGGCTTCCAACAATTTTAAGGATCCTTTACTAAATAAAATTTGCAGGAGAGATTTCATAACTGAAACTATGAATGCTGAAACACTTTCCAAAACAAATCATTACTTTATCATCAAATGTATTTTCATTCTGATCAATGTTCATCTTTGCAACACCATCTGCCTCAAGAGTTGGTGGCAACTCGTCCTCGTTATCAAAAGTAAGTTCCAAACTTGAAACAATTTTACTATTAACTATTACATATACAGGTTACATATGAAACCTACATACATATAATATATGCTTTAACCGATACGGAAACATAGCTAACGATGAGAATTATTTTTACCGTTTTTCATTGTTTCCTAATGCATGACGATCAGTAGAAGTCAAAGCACAGTTATGTAGTGCTTCATTTCCTGATTCATGATTTACATCTAGTTTCTGAGAGATCGATGAGTCTTTTAGCAACTCCGGTGGCTTTTCGTTGCTCAAAATAAGATTCTTTAAATTGAATAGATGCGAATCTTCATAACGAAAGACAAAAATAAAATGGTTTACCTGGGTGCTCCAGATTTTATACCACTATCAGCTTTGCATTGCTTCGAAACTAAACATGAAGCATCAGATGACTTCTCTGAACCACTTGAGTCGCTTAATGATGACGAGTGAAGATGTGGTTGATGGTAATCTCTAAACTGAGAGAATCGATAATGAAGATTCATATTCAATGCAAAAGGCCTCATAAAAATTGAAATGAATTAAAAAACATACGGATTTATTTTTTTGGACGAGATTTCAGCTTTAGTACACATATCGTGTTCACTGACGTTATTTAGTTCAATTGATTCGATTTTTCCAATACTTTTCTAAATCAGAATATTAGTACTGGGCACAAAAAACTATAGATGAAATTTCGCTTCAACTTTTTTAATATTTAACGAGTAGAAAGTGAAAATCATTCCAGTACTTCTTAACTAAAACTTTAACTTAGATTATCTTAAAATCCAATTATCATCAGAAATTCATACTTCTTTGCTTTGTTTTAAAAGTGATCGAGATAGAACACTTCTATGTTTAGGCTTATAGTACACTTTTTTAGTTTTTCGCTTATAATTCTTGATGTCATTTGGATCTGAAAATGAGGTTTCCTTTCAATAAATCTAAAAAATAAGACAGCCAAAAGAGATAACAAACTTGCACAATTTTAGAACAACGAAACAACTGAAAACAAGCTAAACGACTCACTAGATAAATCACTCTCAGAAGATGATGAGTACGAAAGGTGTTCAAGCTCCACAACTCTTTTGGTCCCACTTTTTCGAGAACGATGATAAGCAGAACTTTTCTTCGGCATTTTCTTTTCATTTGCCTGAGCTGAAAATTCAAATTATATTGTTCAGCAATATAAAAAACACTGCTGCAATTGAATCAACTATAAATATATTACCAATTCGTATATTTTTTCTCGCTCCTTTTTTTGATGCTATATCACCCTCAGAATCGTCATCACCACTTGTTTTCCCCCAAAGTAACTTATTCTGTTGCTCGCCTGCAACCAGAGTATTAGATGCTACTGTAGACATTGGTTATGAGCTACTATTTTAGAGGTAAAGAGTTATGCTAAATTTGTATACAGTAAGTTCAAAGTATTAACACAAGATCTTGAAACTAGCAATTAGTAAATTAACCTCGACATGTAGTTTCAATGCTGACTAGTGCTTTTTTTTCGTCGTTCACTGTACTGATTTCAGATTGACGTTTTTTTAACGTTGCCTTGCGTGTGTCAGAAATGTTTGCATGAAACAAATTTTTACCGGTTGCATACTTTTGTATGCTACGAATCGTTTTTTTTTGCAATAAAAAGGTACGATCATGCTGCACTGTTTTTCGAATCGGACTACTAAAAGGGGAACGGAATGCATGTGCTGGTCTATCGTTGCATTCAAATGAAGGCGAATGCATAACTGGAGACCACTGAAATAGAAACAATTTCTAAAAAGCTACAGTTTAAATACTGACTTCTACTAGAAGCTTTTTTGAACAATTTATAGTTAATTTAAAAACTACTATAATGATTTTATTTTTAATCTTGCAATATGAAACTTAGCTACATTAGTCAGTGAGGCAAAATGAAGATTAATGATATTTTACAAACTGATTAATGATAATATTCGTGAAAAATGAGCTTTACAAACCAATAACTTCGTTTCATCTAACCAAATACGTTTTGCATCATTTCTTGATTTTGTCCATTGATTTTTTAACAAAGATAGGTTCAAAACAAGTCTTATTCTGAAATAAGTCATCTGTTACTGCGAAATTAATTCCAAATTATTTTCAAATTTGTTCGTTATCAATAAAATCATGAAATGTGAAATATGTTGCCAATTCTCTACATGATGGTCAGAAAACAATTCTGTGCATTCTATGCTGCTCAACCGGTACCTAATCATGTCACGAACTATAGAGTATAGATGCGGAAAACAAAGAGAAATTAAAAAACAGAAAGAATCCAGCTCACTCAGAATTGATTATCTGAAGCATATTCAATGACTGCAATGTTTCGATGACATCGTAAACAGATATACCTGTCCCACGTGCAATACCTTAATACAAAGCTACTATATAAATAAAAACTGATGAGTCAATCCAGTGCTACACAGAAAAAAATCGTAAAACTTTCTGTGAAGCAAAACACACCTTTTAGAGTCAAACGTTTTGTCTTGTCCTTTGAAGTTGTTAGGTACAGATACTCACAAATAGCTGATCGCCAATAACTTTTATATGCACAACGACCGAGATCAGATAGAGGCTTCTCAGGTGTTCCATTCAACCCTTCCTTTCGACTTAATAAGAAACCTGCAACAAAAAGTGCTGCTTTCCATATTCAGCCTTTTCTACTTAGCTCAAGACAACGATCAGTATAAAGATGAAAATCTTGACTTCAGATTGGAAAAAGGCTTCAATACAGCTAAAGATACTAGTTTTTTACTGAAAGTGATGTGAACTGATATCTAACATCAATCATTACTTTCGATTACTTCAGTTCAAATGTATTTGAAAACTTACTAAAATCAATTAAAAATCGTCCGAAACCTTGTTTCTGATAAGATGGTAAAATCATAATGCATGATAAATTATGTTTCCTTGAGTTGTACTTCTCCTAAAATGAAATAATAAAAAATTTTGATATTTAAACAATAGAAGTTTTATCTACATGAATACTAGATGAAAACAAATGGACGATTTTGATGACAATAGAACATTTTTTAATAAAATTTACGTACTTTGGAAAAATACCCAACGAAGTGAAATCCGCTGTTATTGTTCTTGGTAACCACGTAGAATAAGAATGGTTCTACATCATAATACAATGTCTTGTGATCCAAAAACAGCTTCGCCAAGAGACAAATATTTTGACAGTACATTTTTGAATGGTGACCATCGACCTAAAAATTTTGAATACACAGATTTCGAAGTGTTTGTCAGCACTATTTTTCATAAACTTTTTAATATTAAATTTTTGTATAGAAAGTATAAACCCTGTACCTCAAATACAGAAACGTCATCTTTTCGATAAATTTCGTTACCAGGAGGATGCCGAAGCAAACATCGCTCCTGAAAAATAAAGTAACAATGAAACTTCAAATTAAAAAACTTGATAGTTAACTGCTTAGTACTACCAATAACCAAGACTCACAAAAAACAAACAACACGAAACAAAAGAAATAATCCAAATATAATTTAACGCACCGAATGCCTTTGTTTGATTTCCGAACTTCTCATGTATTTCATACAAAACTCGCATATATATAAGATTGACAAATGAGCATATTCTGCGGGATATGGTGCTGAATACCATGCTTCAATTTCGAAAGCGCCGATTCGTATTGCTTTTGGATGTTGCAAAGTTTCTTCACATGTACTGTTTGGCTGGGATGAAGTGAGATTTTTGGAGTGAACATCAAAATCCTGAAAATAGTCTTGAAAAAATTAAGCCCAATTTCAAAGTCCTAATGCAATTCTAGCTGTATTACAAGGACTTTTAAGCAATTTTTTCATGTAATTAATACCTGATGAGCTAATTTGCGAGCAAGACTAAATAATTCGCGATCTTCATCTGTTATTATTACTGGATCTTCAAGCGAAATCTCTCTTCTAGTCATATTTAATTCTTTTAAATTAGGCTGACGAAGAGATATCAAAAATTTCCTGAATAAAAATCTTATGAAGCAAATTCGTGAACATATATTAACAACAAGCCATACATTTATTACTAGGAAAATTAATACCTCTAAATGGAATTATGGAATAATGAAAAGAAAATTCATGCACGTGCGTAGCAGCTTCCTTGCATGCATTATTAGGTTGGGATGAGGAAGAAAAAAAAGAAAAATTAAAAGATATCAATTTTCACATCTGCTTAATCTATGATAATTCAAGAAACAGACAACTGTAAAACATGTTAGTTAAATGAAATTAAGTATGAGTAAAACATGTGAGTAAATGGAATTCATAAAAAACTAGCTAGCTATTTACGTGTTGAAAAAATTTGTAGAAAATGAAAAGATAACCTTGACTGTAGACGAGAAGATGAATGCTTCAGTGATTTCAATCGTGTTTTATGCGACTTAGCTTTCCGAATAATTGAAGCTGTTCGCAGTCTGCGCTGTGATACGAGTTTTTTTGAGAGCAAGCTTTTCAATTTTGATGATGATGGCTGCACTGACGTGCTAATTAATGACGAATTTCGTGACGAACACCTCACCTACAACTATTTAGGAATTAAACATAAATGAAAAGAATTGAATCTGATGAAAAACAAAAAATCTTTATGGCTTCTTATATATGTAATTTCGACCAGCCAAACAGTAGAAGTTATATATATTCACAATGTGGAATTATTAATCTACTCAAAATTCAGAAATTACAATGAACTGAAATTAGTTTCTAGCCATTTTAACAGAAAGATTTGATTACTTCATTATTCAAATCACAATTCGAACTTCAGCAGCATGTTTATTCTTCAAAAACAGGACAAAAGTCCTGCATTTTTAGAATTTACACTGATTTCTGTATAATTACAAAGGATGTAATTCAAACTAGATGAGATTTCGCTATATTACTGTTATTTGAGAACAAACCGTTAATGATGAATGTCGATCTGATGTAAGTGGTTCATTACTAAGCACTGCTAATCGCTTTCTCGAACGACATGAATCTCTTTAAAAAAAATTGTTCTTTCCAGAGCACGGAAACTTATGCCAATATTAGTTCTCTGACTGAACGAGACAATGAACTCTCTTATAATATTAAGATTTATTTTAGAAAGATCTTAAATAAATGTCGAATACATCAAAACAGAAGTATACCGTCGACACCCAGTGATATCTACGGAGAATTCATCTTGAGTATGATCGGTTGTACTACTATGAGGTTGACACACACAGCTTGAAGCTAACGTAGTTTCCTCTAAACATTAAAACATTGAAGTATCTGGCTCAATTATTTGCAAAAGCTCGCATTATTAAATACAAAGATTCATGACACAAACCACGAATAATGATGCCATCACCACTTTTTGTTTTAGTCCGGCCACCAGAGAGATGTACATACTGTCCCTAAACCAAAATAATAAGTGTGCCACAAATAATAAGAATTTTCACTTTTAGAAAAATTGAAGCACAGAATGTGGCAAAATAAGAAAACTGCAACCAGAGTTAATATTAGAAAACTGTTTTTTGAAAAAGACATTACCTTGGAGAAAATTCGTCTTTTTTCAGAAGCTGCACTAAAATAAGGAGACAATGCATCCAAAAGTGCATCAGTGCGACGATTTGGCGATGGTGTTGACTGAGCTGAAGATTTCGTGAATGAAGCATAAATGCTTGTCAATTTACTCATAATAACTAGAAGCCAATTTTTAAAAAAATGAAAATTTCACAATTGGAAGTACTGATAATTTTTAAGCATTTACCTGATTTTAACGAAGAACTTGTAGAAGGTTGCTGCGAAACAGAAGACTGCAATTCACCAACTTTTGTATCAACTGATATAATAGAAAGGTGATGCTGAAAATTTAAATTTTGACTCATTTCATACCAGTAACTCAATATAAGAAATTATGTATGAGAATTAATCAGGAAATTACATACGGTTGTTTTGCTAGGCACTGATCTTTTGATTTCCGGAGGGACACCATTTTTTTTCAAATCTTTCACTGAAAGCCTCGTCAGTGGTTTTGAGTGCCCGACTTTGTCTTTATTCAAATCCTAAAATGAAACATCAGTTAAAATCACAGCTCACAATACTTTTAGTATATCAAAGACAATAATATTTAAACTAGTTGTTGACCTTTTTTGAGCTATTTTTGCTTGAAAAAAACCGAGACGATGATGTTCCTGGTTGAAGCCTTTCCAAAGAGAATGATGACTGTGCAACTCTAGAACGCCTTCGATTTGCCGGCGTAAAAAATCTTGTTAAGCTGTCCTCAAAAAACAAAACAATTTCATTGCGCAAAATAGTCAAAGAAATAAGTACGATTTCTGTTTATTTTAAAGCCAAAATATTTAAAACGGAATTTCTTAAATATAAATACCTGCAAATGTTTTAGTTCACTCGACTTTTCAGCAGGAGTCTGATCCGCATTTTTTCTGAAAATTCCCAAAACTCATTTTTCCATCGCTATTTGAAATTCAAGCATCTGTTAAACATATCAACTATATCACAGTTACTTTGAACACTGAAATCTGGTATAATTTTTTCTGAAAAGTACTTGCCTCAAAACATGCAAATTATTCAACAGTAATGAAATTCATCTAAAATATTCGTTTGTAATATTTCTGCTTCAATGAAAAATATTATACGTAACGACTCAGTATCAAAGCAATCACGTAAAAAATTATCGACATTTTTTCAGCAAAAAAAATTTATCAGTAATGATTATGGCTATGTGATGTTTAAATCAGCACATTTTAATTACTCTTGCTAATATAAGCAAAAACATTACGAGTGTCACAATGGAAAACAATACTTACCGCGCGGGCATATCACAACCCTGATCAAAGTCTATTTACTGCAAAAGCCTCCCTCTTTCCTTTGAAAGAAAAATAATTATTTTTGCTGAAAATACGATTAGAGTTTAAAATCAAAATTATTAATGAGAGTCAGATAACGTAAAAGCAATGAGTAATTGATACTACGCACTGATTCCTCCCATATCCGAATTACTGTTGATAAGCAATGCATTAAAATGTTATAATTAAAAAAAAGAAAAGTTTTATGCAAGCTTAAAAATGCACACATGACTTATAGCTGAGTTATAGTGTCACATGACTTATAGTGTTATGTGTATTCTTTGGTTCTATATTTCCTATTAATTCACAGTTAATATGAATAATTGTATAGTTAATAACATTTCAGGCTATTAACTAAAATAAATGAATATTAAATATGCAAAGTGCTATCAAAATGAGACAAAAAATGGATTTCTTATTTCGACAATGAAGTGTCTGTCTAGATTAATCTTAATAAAATTACTCCAGCAAAGAAATAATGCTTGACTGATAACTGGTTACAAATAAAATGACTGCAAAATATGTATGTACATGTGAAGTGAATAAATCCACCGAAAAATCATAAAGATAAAAGATTTCACTGTTAGCAGCAATAATCACATTATCAGTTATTAACACAAATATAATCATATCTTTGCTGTATATCTCATTAGTACAACACAGCATACACCTAATGAATTTATACTAAATAAATTTGCTTGCATTTAAAAATTAATCATTTACACTGGCTTTCAAATAAATCTGATATTAAAAATCAATAATTTGTCTAATTATAGCATATAGTTTTCTAATTATACTTTTGTTACCGTACTCACACATTTTGAACAATGAGATGATATTAGTGAGATAAGAACTATTAATGAATAGTCTTTTATGTTTAATTGTGTAGTATATGAAGAAATACCACATACTTATGACACCATTACTGTAAATTATAATATGGATACTTTTGCAAATTATAATTGAAAGCTCGTAATGTTATTCAATTCAATTACGTTATAGATCATTTCATACGTACTGTAAACAATATTGGATAACAATAGCAATGAAAAGTGTTGAATGTTTAGAGCATTTGTGAAATTTAAAGTATTCTTAATTAAAATGCAACTGCAGATGATAAAACAATAAAACAATGGGTATAGCGTTGTAAGATGAAGAAATGGTACTTTTGACTGCTTACTTCACTTCAATCAGAACCTTGACTGATTGTTTAAACATATTATCATTAAGTTTTACTCTAGATAATGCTTAATAATCTAATCTAACCGGAATGAACTAGATCACACCGGATCAAGACTATCTGGATATGCAACAAAGCAATGTACAAAGTATGTAGATACATCTTTGATCTAGTTTGCCTCACATGTGTCATCTTCTCTCATTTCGCTAACGTTTTCCTGTATTCACTCTTATGATACTCTCCCAAGGAATCCCTCGTAATGTTGCAGCTAAAAAGCACAGTGGTCTTGACACGGAATATAAATTAACATCTGCTATCAAAATGTAAGCTATTGGCACTGAACGCGTCAAATTGTAGCCTTGTATTAGGGATTGCGTGTAGACGTTCGTTGCTTACGTCTATGTCATATCATTTTTACAATGCTTTAAAAAAATTTATTTTTATAGTTGCAGAAATGGCATGAAAATTTTAATATTTTCTTTTTTTCATCTAAAAACTTTAATCACACATCAGTATTGATAAGGGACTAGAAGTTGTGCGAATTGATATTGATGTCGAACATTTACTTGTATTTTTGGCGGTAAACTTTTCGTAATACCTGTCAACTTGCACTTGTTGAATTGAAAAATAGTGCTAGCAATTATGAATCCTTAATTCTTCTATCAAAACACGAAATTACACATTATTCGATCAAGTACGTATGTCTGTATACTTTTGATTATAAAACTGTATTACTGCTTGATGTAGATTAATTTTAGAAATGCAGTATAGAGATATTCATGTAGATCTAGACGTATATTACGGTTATGTACCGTAAGATTCGATTTTGTATATTTTATAGTATGATTATTCGAAATATAAATAGTTTAATAGCAAATGCAGTAAAAAATTGTAATACGAAAAAAAAAATTGTAATGAAAGAAAGGTTATATTATGGTTTAATTATTATAGAGATATGGCAACAAAGTGTTATCAAGTTGTTCAGATGTAAGAAACATAATTGTGTTAGTTCAAGTTTTTAGTTTAATTCAGATAATCGTCTTGTTTGTTAAAATAAAAAATTAAATGTCTGAGTTAAACAGTTACTTTTGCATTTTCGAAAGGAGCAGAAAATTATATTTTAATTTCATCAACAATAAATACCAATTCATGAAGTCGATGCTCATTTACTGCAGGTCATTACGAATGAAGCAAACAAATACTTCATTCCGTAGTATTAATTTTTCATTGCATAAACTTTGCAACAAATTATTATTACCCGGCATTAGACTTATTTATTTCAAATCTTATGTAGGGCATTACAATGCAGAAAATGCTAACAATTATCGCTGATAAGTAATCGTAATACGACCTAAATGTTATAGCTAAAAAATGAAATTCTCGCTTATTATTTAACATTCATTGCATCTATACTTCACGTTGCATCAGAAGCCATTTTATATCAATATTACAATCATAGTAATAATACATATTACATAATATTGCAACATGTATTTTGTGGTGTTGCTAGCCTAGTGTAGTACTTTGTATTTTGTTGTATTGCCCAATGTAATTGTTGGAAACGAGATAACGTTGGCAATTCAGAGTCTGACGAAGTATGTTTCTGAAAACTCAGACTTTTTTCTTAATTTCTAGTTCAGGGTTGAGACCCTGAAACTAAAGGAAACTTATAATTTGCTGCATCAAAAAATATTGACATTTGTTTCAAATTATATGACTTCATCATAAAAATCAAAACAGTAACTTCTTTTTTTGATTTTTGGAAAGCAACGTAAAAACATTGCACACTTACATCATCATCATTATCCAGACTGTTTAAGCGGATATGAACCCCTTCATAGCAATCCTCTTCATTCTGATTAACCTATAAAATACATCTCATTAATTTTACCATTTTTAAGTATTCTCACCACTAGATATCATTACCATCATCTAATTTAGAATTTTCATTTTTTAAGTACAAAAGATCCAATTTAGAGTTTCTTTTGTGAACACTACAAAAATGATATAACATGAAATTACTTTTTTCGGTTTCAGGATTGATGAACTTGTAGTATTGTAATGTGGATTAAATGTTGCTATCTGAACACCACAAAAATTTGCTTGGGGATAACCATATTGCTAAAATTTAATATTCTTCGTAACTTAACTTTCTTATCTAAACGTTTTTTGTATTTTGTATTGTTTTCTTTAAAATTTAAAGCTTTCGAATAAAATTATTTTTGGTTAAAATTTCACTGAAATTGTCGGTCGGAAGGAAAGTTCATCAAATTCGGCTTTCAAGCTTCGAGTTGTTGAAGCTGGAGAATCAAGAAACCGATTCTCAAACCCATCACGCAAACGCTCCACAAGACCATCTTCAGAAAGCGAATCTTCAGTGTTACTTTCACTTCCTTGAAATTAGCGAAGTGTACAAATTCAAATACGTCTTTAAAGTAGGAAATTTTCAGATAAGATCTATATTGATATGAGGATTAAATTATGGAAGGTATTTCCTAATTATTCTTGCAAAATTAAATTGACAATAAATCAAAGCAAATAACTACTGAAATTGAAGACATTTCAGTAAATTTTAAAATATTATGCCTAGAAGGAATTTAGTAAAATGTACTATAGTTTAAGTAAAATTTCGTCTAATCTAAAGAAATAAGAGATAAAATCTATAATTCTGAGAGCCGCTTTTTATGGTAGAAAATTGATGGAAAGTATTTAACCTTGTAACAAACGGTCTAATTGCCTAATTTGTTTAGAACATATTCCATCTGCGTGTAGAGCTGAATCCATAGCAGCAAGGACTGGACGTGATGCTACTTCATATTCTGAATTTGATTACTATATAAAATAATTCTCTCTCAAATTAAAATTTTTCCATCATATATTAAACAATCTCATACAAAATGCACACGTTATTGCCTATATTCTGTAAAAATTTGAAAATCTATGGTATTTGCTTACAAAGTAAGTATCTAACATCTAATCTAGAATTTTTAAGGTGAATTCAGGAAAGTACCGGATCGTTGCATTGTAGTATTTCCTACTTCTTTCATTCTATTATCATTGATAATGTTATGTTCATTTGTGATTGGTTCAAACTAAAATGAAAATTATAATTCAAGTTCAAATGTTAACTTTATTTTTTTAGTGTTAATTTTTTGTGTTGTTAAATGTTTAAAAAAATGAAGAAATTATAAAAAATAAGAAACAAAGTAGTGAATTTAAATCTATAAATAATCCAGTTTTAAAATTTCAGTTTATTTATTTGTTTGTAATTGAATGGAGTATTTTTGCGCACTTAATCTACTCGATATGTAAATCACATCATGTAAAAAAAAAAAGTTTTTTTTGCTTAAATTTAATAATTGGTTAGTTTCACATGAAATATGTTTAAGTGTTAAAAATCTACCAAGTAATCGTCCCACAGCATCAACTGGGAACCCGATAAATCTGGACATGACCCACCGAATGGGTTTATTTCACTATTTGGTGTTTCCGTAGATGGTTGCTCCAGCAGACAATTCTGAAAGATTAATTTTATTTCCAAAATATTGCAATCAAATAAATTAGAGTTACAAATATAGATTTTAATACACAAATATTTATGTATGGATTACACAGATATGAAAGGATATACTAATGTTCAGTAGCAAAGCACATTTGATAAATTAATGCAGCCAAGCAAAACAAAATTTGAATATTTTGCAAGTATTAGTTTTGATTTGATTCCAGTTAATTATTGAAGGAATAAATAAAGAAAGAAGACCTTATTTAAATTTGGTTCGGAGGATGCTGTTTGAATTTGAGCTTGGCTTGATTCTCTACCAGATACTCCTGAATCACCACAGGAACTAGCACCATTTGATTTCTGTAGTTTTTTAAAAAAAATTGTGAATTATTACAAGTTTATTATGCGCAGAAAATTATTTAAACTTGTGAGTTTTGTTTACTAATTATCTAAGAATATGAATGTTTCTTTGCATTCATTATTCCATAATATTTTCATTGAGAAATTAATCGCATGCATTATTGTTTCAAATTTGTAATTGCATTTTTTTTTTCTGCAAAATTGTTAAATTTTTGTTATTAAAATTATTATTTAAAAAAATGAGTATTCATTTGAATTTTTTATGTGAGTTTTTAAAAATAAGCATGAAATTCAGTATTAAAAGTGCTCCATTTCTCATAAAACAAATGAGTAAATGCAAACTACTTCGATAGCACTAAACAAATTAGCTTTCAAACGTCGACGTCGTTTTCTGCGTTTTTTCTTTAAAATAACTGCCGGAATTGAAAGTCCCATTCCAGCTAAAAAATTAATTTACACTTGAAAGATTTCTTCTAAAACTGAAACTTTGAACTACCATACATGACATACAAAGTAAACGAATAAATAAATGAATAGATAGATAAATAAATAAATAAATAAATGACTGTTATCCTAAAATATGTTTTTTAATGAAAATGCTGCCATAATTCAGGATGAAGCTTTCATTTTGAGTCCAAAAACATTTTCTGTGATGATGAGAGCTATAGCAAAGCAAAATTACTTTCTCGAAACTATTTGAGCCTCGAGATACTTAAAAGCAAATTGAAAAAAATAAATTATCGAAGAATTGTTAAATATAATAATGAATCAAAACTGATGATAAAGCTTCAAAAAGTTTATTGACAAGAGCTGTAATCGTAAAATGAAAGATTCTCAGATTCATTGTGTTCGTTTAGATGCATTAAAATTCCTTTTTTATTTCAATTTTACAAATTTTTCGGCTTCAGAATCAGTTTGGATTAATCATCAATATAATCCTGAAGGTAGTAGTTCTGATAAAGTTTGCCTTACTATCTCATAATTTTGGTTCACTCAAGGTACTAACTATGTCTTTCTGAGTAACGTTTTAGTTGATATGAATTTTCCAATATTTTCTCAAATCTTCTTCAATACCAAATAAAAATATGTGTAATTCAAAATATTTAGTTTCATGACATTAAAATTTTACTTTCATCCACAAAGTTCTTATATTAATCTTTTTAGATGAAGTATGTCTTTTTTGTTTGTTTGTTTATATTTAGAAATTCTAATTACAATAAAAATTCACCATTTTAAATAATCAAAATGCATATTTTGTAATCAGAAAAGTATTTTTTTACGAATTTAAGAATCATTCCAGTAATTTAATTAAATTATCATCACATATAAATTGGATTTCTGATGGAATAGCTATCTAAAATTGAAAAAATCAAAATCAAAAAGAATGAGTGATAATTTACTATCATGCTTACATATTAAAAAGATAAATGCTTAGAAAATAATTTTTTTTTAAAAAAAAAAGAAAGCAATATCAGAACAAAATCAAAACATTATGAATATAAAATATGCTAGTTTTAAATGTAATGAGAAAATTCATGAGTTGAGGCAGAAACTGATTTATTTTGAAAGAAATAAGTGGTGATGTTATACATATTTTATTGTAAAAATGACACAAAGCATGAGAAGTGGGAAATATTTAAGTTACGCAGTAAAATTTTATCTATTCAAAATCAATCATGAAAATTATTCGATTTAAATTATTTTTATTTTAATATAGAGAAATTATTAAATTTTTAGTCTTGGTAAGAGTAACAACAACAACAACATTTGTTCAAGAATTCAAAAAAAGAAGTTAAAATATTGAAAATATCACTATCTAAAAATACATTATTATATATTAATTATCTATACTGACAACATGTTTAAGTAAACGTCATGGGACCAAAACAGCCGTTCTTTTGCGTTTTTTTATTAGTATAACATCAAAATTTGATGAAAAATTAGATAAATAAATTAAATAGATAGATAGATAGATAGATACATAGATAGATAAATAAATTGACAAATAAAAAGGTAGGTAGATAGATAGATAAATAAATAAATATATGCATAGATAGCTGATTAGATGGTTTTTGATACGGTGTCGTAGCTGAAGAATGAGGTGAAATGAATATTTTAGAAGTATTATGGAGACAAGCTAAGGCAACCTACAGACTTGATGCTCGGTGCCAATGATATATATGCAATGACTGATGACAACAAGTCCCAAGCTATCTACTTCATATTCAATGCAACACAAATTTCTTGTTCCGGTGCAAAAGAAGAAGAAATAAATTATAACTAACCAAGTTCAAGCTTATTTATAATCATTTATTTACTTATTTACTTATTTATTTACTTATCTATTTCTTGCTAGTTTGTCTTGTATTCTTTAATCGAAGAATTGTAGAATTAAACGACTTTTGAAAACATTTGCAGTAAAAAGATGCAACGTATATATTATCTAGTTTAGTATGAAATTGAAAGATAAAAAATGAAATTTACCAATAGGTCTAAAATCTCTTGAGAAAATCTAATTTATCAATGTTATCTTAAAATTTCAATTTTCATGATTAAAATTTAATTATCAACATTAGCAAAATGCTGAAGTTGTCTATTTCATTACTCTTATAAATTACTGTAAGAGAGTAATTAAAAAGATAACTTTCGATGTTTTTTATTCTAAGATATACCATTAAAACAAATTGAACATATGCAAGAGAGATAACTTACAGTTTATGTGAGTAATATTAGCAGAATAACCAGGTGGTACCATATCGAGTGCTTCACGCAATGCCAAAGCGGTCTGATTAATTGCTGGTATCGGAAAAGGAATCATTGGAGGAACATGAAGAGGTGGCGGTGCTGGTGCTGGTGCTGGTGCTGGTGCTTGTGGCGGTCCTGTGCCTGTATTTGACATAAAATATGGTGGCGGTTGACCAATCGACAACGGTACGATAGCTGTTAAGATAGCAGATTATTAACTTACACATAATAATGTGTGAATATTATTGAAATGCATGCATCTCTTTAAAAAATAATTTCTTACAAGTAAACATGGCATACCGTTTACTTTATTTCCATCAAACTTTGTTTCGTTATTACGATAAATTAGCATTTTTCTATAATTATATGCAATTTATTAATTATAAATAACTTAATAATTGCGATATAAATTATTATGAAAACATTGCAGCTAATACTTAATAGAATAAACATTTTTATTTTCAAATAATGAAAGACGTAATTTGTGTTAGCAATATTAATCAATACAAATGCAATTTTTTGATAATTAACTTTACATTCTTGCTGCCTTTGTGTGAATTACTAATTGAATTAGCAAGTATCATATTAATTTATCATTAGCAATTAATAATTTACTTTGTGGTGGCATTACAGGTTGTGGAAGGTCAATAACAGTATGAGCAGGTGAAAATTGTGTTGGAATTGTTGCTGCAAGAGCAGCAGCTTGAGCTTGAGCATGAGTAGGGATCGGAATTTGTTGTCGGGTCATAGTATTAGGCAGAATGACCTGATTAACTGGATTACTTGCAGGAAATTGATTTCCCATGGTCTTTTGATTGTAAAAATATGATTCGTTGAAAAGTTGCTTGGATCGAGGGACAAATTCCGGTGCTTTTAGCCATTCTAAAATTAACCAAGTTTAAAAAATTAACTTCAATGTATTCAGAAATAATCACAAATTCAAAATTGATGTGATTATCATTTTAGACAAACTCATTTTGCACATCTTTACTTTCAAAATGTTATCGGCAAAAAGTTTTTGCATTTACTGACACACATCATGGCTACTCATCAACTTATTTTGTCCTTGAAGGATTTTCAAAAATTTGTAAATGAAATGAAAGAGTTATTATTTAAAAAATTAATAAGATTACGAGTATAAGAATTTAGTTAATTTTTAGCTAAGGATATTGAAAGTTTTTAAATACCGTTTAGTTAGTGGGCAACAATTTTATAGATAAAAAAAATGTAACAAGTAACAGTACAAGAAATATGAATCAAATTTTGAAGTACTGTACAATTGTTTATTGCTTTTTACTACTTCACTACTGAAAACTTTGAAATTATAAAAAGTTTAATTTGCATTAAACTTTTTACAATTTTTTTGTAAAATAATAAAGGCAAAAACATTTATATTAAAAGCAATATTCCATTGTTTCAAATTATAAACTAAGCATTCGAATATCATAGCTGTTAAAAACTTGAGACTTAACAAGCGTTCATTCTTACGCTGATTAAAATTTTGAGCTAATTCAAGACATTCTCATTTCATTACTTACATTTCATCTTCTGTATGACATTTAAAACAATAATGAAAATCAGCGCTGCGCTTCACGACTACTCATCATCGTCTTATATTTTACTTTATTTACGTTACAGCTCATATTAGTGATAAATACGAAGTTAATTATATACTAAACAATAATTATTAGTAGAGGTCAAATGATTAAGAAACTTAACAAATCATGAAATTTGGAATACAAGGTTCACTTAACCATACATTTTTGAATCAAATCATTTAAATATTTGTTTAATTTTTATCAAAGGCACGCTTGATGTGTAAGTCATTTTTGAAATGCATAGCTCATTAATTTTATTGAAGTCAAATTCTGATCTATTGTAATTTACTGTATACTGTATTATGCGCCATAATAATTTATGAAAATTATTTTGTACATTCTATGTCATTGTTTTATTTAAGCTAAATATAGTGTAGTTATGATTTTAGGCAAATTTTTTTGACAATATTGAAGCAATCTTTTTCCTTTGCTAATATGATCAAAAATTTGAATAATTCGTGGAATCTGATAATATTGAAAGGTTATCCCATGTTGAAAAAAATCAAATATAAGCACGGAAAGCAATAATTTGTAATTTTTATTATTTATCATCGTTTGGTCTTAGTGATTCTTTTTCTCTATTTTTATATTTCTACTGGATGATGATAAATTTACAATAAATTTTTTTCACTAAAATCGAAAGTTGCAGTAATTAAGTAACAATAGATCAATTTTTTAAAGTAACAATTTACCTTTAGGATCAATTTTAGTTTTGATTTGTTGTTTTGAAGATTCATTTTCATTATTACGAGTATCTGAGATTGGACTTTGTGTTTCAGTACTCCAGTATGCAGGTGGCGGTCGATCTTCTACGTCAAAATATATTCGCTTTGATTGCAAGTTTTCCATTTTCAAGATAAAGTATATAATATACACAATCAAGTACTTATCAGTGCTAACATTTTATAATAATTCAGTCTTTTGCTTACTGTTTATCCATGCTGAAATATATTAACAATGAAGTGTAAAATTTTCTTTGATTTAATAAACTTACAAGATATAATATAGAAGAAAAGCACTAATACGTTTATTAACTTTTCATAAAAGTAACGATTTATTAAAAGTATATTTCTCATCCAAATTATTTGCGGAAAATGGCTGGAAGAAGCTTGTAAAAGTTTTTATAAATTCTTATGCATTAACTATGTTTGTTTTTAAGTAATTCGAAAAATGCTCTTCACACGAAAATCTATGAAAGATAATGAAAAAATAAATTAATCCTCACAAGTAAAAAAATATTATATCTCCATTATTATTTCATTATTGTTTAAAATTTTTTTTACATTCGAAGAAACAATAAATAAAAGAAATTGCAGGAATTATCACGACAGTATTAATAATTTATTTTTTGCTTTTACAAAACCTATTGTAATTTCAATTTAGTGATTATATTTTTTGTTTTTAAAGAAAATGATTTATTATCACTGAAATATCACAAAAATATGTTTATTAATTATTTTAAAATTCTTTTTTCATATTTAATGATCAAATATTTGCGCAGTGTTTTGCAAAAATTAATTTCACTCAGGTAGTTTTCATGTTTTCCGAATAATAAACTTACTTGCTTTCATTAACAAGAGAGAACATTTTAAATGCAAATTATTAATGCATATCTGAATTAATGCTTATCACCTGAGTAAACTTTTCAGTGATAGATTAATCAGATCAATTTTATGCAAAAAAAAAAACTTTCCTATTGCAAATAATAATTACAAAAATGAAATAAAATAAAATTATAATCACAAAATTATTCATTGAAAGTTAAAAAATGCAAATGAAAATTTTTCAGTGACTATTCATTGACAACTTAAAGTGCCATTTGATAGATACCATTTGATACTTTATGGAATGAAAAATAGCAAAAAACCTTTGGTAACATTTTTTAATTTATAAAGTAAATTGTAATAAAAACAATTGAAAGCACTAAGAATTTTTAAGGTTAATACCTGAAAGGTATTACTGAATACTTAAACGTAAAAATGAGCAATAAGAGTGGAAAAAAAAAGGAAAATTGAGCAAGTTGAAATTAGATGAAACGATGCA
Source organism: Thelazia callipaeda (assembly GCA_900618365.1). Taxonomy (NCBI): domain Eukaryota; kingdom Metazoa; phylum Nematoda; class Chromadorea; order Rhabditida; family Thelaziidae; genus Thelazia; species Thelazia callipaeda. The sequence goes on from UYYF01000026.1 coordinate 41,921, forward strand.
GTGAATCATTCTGCTTGAAATATGAAAACGCTGTCGATTGCAAGTTTGCTGACTGCTCGAGCAGTTGATTAGACGAAGATTTGTGAAGTTGAACAGGGAAATGCAGAAGAGTATAGCAGCAGTACCAAATGTTTGAAAAATTTTCATTTACACATTTTTCAAACACTCACACAAACAGAGGCACTCTTTGCTAATACACTTAGACACTCTTGTTATTGATATCATTATTATTATTATTACTACTTTTATTATTTTTTATGATAATAATTATTATTATTATAGCAATCGTTATTTTAATTTGTTGCACTAACTTTTATTACATGATATGACAGTTATATTTTTGACACTTTTTTACGTCATTAACATTGTTATTGCTATTAACTCTTTACTGTTTTTCCTGTTATTGCTACCTAATCTCTATTATTCCCAGCATTTTAATTACTATGCTTATTATTACTATTATTATTACCATCAGTATCGCCACTGTCATTTACTACCAAGCGATCATAGTAATTTCGAAGTAGTTGTTGCTGAATATGAAGCTAATTTTTTCCATTCTTTCCTTTTCACATCGGCCGATGACTTGCTCTTCTATGAATTCGTTAAACTAGATGAACTCAAATGATACTGAAAATATCATTTAAAAAAAGCAGTCAAAAAATCTAACACCTTCTATTGCTTTTATACCAATTATCTGGTTTTTTTACTGTTAATCATTTCAAATTTGCATCGGTTAAAGTATGAAATGTATATTGAAAAGAAGATTAAAAAGAAACGAGTTAATTGTACTGTTAATTGTATAATTACTTTTTTTTCGTAATCTTAATAGCTAATGAATGGATTACTGAAACATACACTATCAGCTCTACCCGTTCAAGATCATTCAAATTAATGAATTTTTTTCTCCAGTATAACATAAAGCAAGAAACTTGGACAAAAATTTAATTTATGCAGATTAAATCACTCATATACAATATTTATTTTGATACTTGACATTTAAAAAGTGGAATAACTTGAGTTCAGAAATAAAAATGAAAAATATTCCACTCCACAGCTATTTTTTATATTTAGCATATAGAGAAATTAGTTTCATTTAAAATAAGTAATTCCGTTAATATTGCATTAAGTGCGCAGAATTCTTTCTGTAGTAATCACAAACCACAATATAATGACCATATGGATTTTGAGAATGGAACTCAGAGCAAATATCTTTCAGAGCTTCAATATTTCAGATTTATCACTGCAATACTGCTTTTAAAGAATCATATCTATATCACTCTGTGGTCGAAACTAAAACTATAAATAATAAAAGTAGTGTACTAAACATCGTCCATTTTACTTATTCAACAACAAAAATCTCATCTCTATTTATTTTTGTGAGTGAACATATGTGAGTAGTAAATAAACGCAAATATTGAGCGAAAACTTCTACAAAAACTCTCAAAGCAAATATTGCAAAAATCACAGAAAAAACAATTTGCTCACGGTTTTACTCATGCATCCTATTTTCACTAATCACTTAGTAGCATTCTACAATTGGCATGTTAGGTCAACTTTTGAGTTCATCTAACATAAAACCAGTATATTCTATAAATATACATTACATATATTATTGATTTTTTTAAAATACCTACGACCTGCAAGTCAAACTGAATGCGATGAATTTTATGGATCTCCTAACTACTGCAAATAAATCGTAACATCCCACTCTTCGCTTAGCATTCCCTATCCTTTTCTGATTTTCTAGAAATTAGCCATATAAATCCTACTGAATTTCAAAAAACATATTCACGAGATGCTTTGTGATGATTTCCTAATCGATGAAATAAAAACTCATCAAAAGTATAGTTCTCCGCTGAATGACAACACTCAAACGGTTTTTCAGCTAATGCTTTTCATTAGTTTACTGCATCTGGCTCTATTATTGACAACTACAGCCTACCAATCCTTCTCGATGATAAATTATTAAATTAAACTAATTTTAGAGTGAGTTCAACATAAATTTGAAAAATTTAAAATATGATCATGCATAATTTTGCGACACAACTTATTTGTTTAATAAAAATGCCGTAAATAATCCATGCAATAATGGTAAACTTCAAACATTTTTATATTTAATAAAAATAGTTACCGGAATAAATTGATTACAACAATGTAAAGATATTCTTAAAAAAAGACCTTGCGAGAAAAATAAATCTCACTTGAGCAGACAACAAATATAAATAAATCTATTGTATGGTTTTCTTGAGCTGACTTTAACAGAATCATGACTACTAACGAAAACAGTAGGCATATTACCGGTGTAGGATGCAATACGAATTGTATGACCAAACGTACGACCTGCAAGTCAAACTGAATGCGATGAATTCTATGGATCTCCTAACTACTGCAAATAAATCGTAACATCCCACTCTTCGCTTAGCACTCCCTACCCTTTCCTGATTTTCTAAAAATTAGTCATATAAATCCTACTGAATTTCAAAAAACAGATTCACGAGATGCTTTGTGATGATTTCCTAATCGATGAAATAAAAATCCATCAAAAGTATAGTTCTCCGCTGAATGACAACGCTCAAACGGTTTTTCAGCTAATGCTTTTCATTTACAGCGCTATTGAAAAGAAAGAATAAAAGACATCGGATCCTTAATTATGTATGAAAGCCACATGACTTTAAAATTTGTTAACGCAAATACTAACAACAGCGTTGCAACTGTCACTAATGCATGAAAATCGTGGTACGCCATGGGAAGAGTAAGAGTGACTTCAAAAATCCGTGAAAATATCCTCCTTCACACAAAAATTCCTAACTGGTACATTTCTCCCCTATTCCCTTCAACACGCAGTCATTTAAATTTAGATGTGGAATGGATAACTGACCTTTTCAGATTTGAATTTCTAAATACCTTGGTCGTTCGCTACATTATTTCCGTGAAATAGTTTCAAAAGTTTCGGAACTAAATTTTATATGAAAATAGTATTTTTCATCTGTGGTACAATAGTGCAGAGATCGAAAGATTCTCCATTATTGCACAATGGGAACCACATATGAAAGACTTAAAAAAAAAAGAACATCAAAAACAGAAAAAAACACGAAAAGAGATATTATACAATCATTCAAATGAAATGTATTCTATGCCATCATGAGAACGCTTCCGTGAGTGTTCTCCAGTAGTACGGTTCATTTGGTGGTGACCATACTGTCCCATTGTGGCAACATACGGTATGTGCTCTTTGTGATGAGCATTAGCCATGGAACAACCAGTAATGTCATGCTCAGGAGCGATTTCATAAACATGATTATTTATAGGTGGTTCACTACCATGTGCCACCATCTGTGCTTCCTAAAAAATATCTAAGTTGATGTTTTTTAAACTGGCAATCACCGCACCAAGTTCATTACAACCTTCTTACTACTACTCGACAAGCACATTTTATAATAGAAGATAGATTCATACCATTAAGGTCACATTATTAGATTCAGCTAAGGACGGCCTAAAATCAGCTTCCGTTACGAAACTTGGCATTTCTTCATTCATAACCTTGTCGCCAATCCGATTATCGGTTTCCAAAATTCCGGAAGGCAAAGATGGATTAGTGTCAGAAACTGTTGCAACCTAAATAACGTTGATTGATGAAAATAATAAAAAATCTAGAAAGCAAGGAAAAAAATGAATACCACGCGACGAAGCAAAGATTAAGCAGTTTACCTGAATAGGTAACAGTTGCTGAGTACCATTAGGATTTTGTACATTTATATAATGTTGCCCAGTGGTTGGATCCATTAGAAACTGCAACTGCTGCACATTACCAGCATCCAAAACTCGTATCACACCATCAGCATCTTCTTGAGCTATAAAATCTTACTTTTGATATTATTATACTAATTATATAAACGAAATGCAAGTCAAAAGCACAACCACAGAAGTTCAATCGCGGTTCTGAGATCACATGATGACATAAAGAAGTATCTCTTCACCTGCGAAAACAACTTGAGATGTACAATCACTTGTTGATGGCACCGGTTCATTGCCATCCTGTATAGTGTAAACATCAGAATGAGATACAACTTGATTCACATTAACTTTCTCCTAAAAATTAGGATTTTTTTTTCAAATAAAAAAGAAAACCACAAAGAAAAACTAATTTGAAGATCATGAAATAAACCAATGTTTTAAAAAGAAAAAAAATTAACCAAAAATGAAGCTTGAGAACTTGACGATTCTGTAATTGTTTCATTACTTCGATCTGCACGAAAAGCCTCCCGAAACCTAAAATACTCAACTGAGATCTTTGTCCGTTCATAGCGATGTGAACGAAAGTAGAGCTTCAAATTAGATGGGACTTTATGAAAATGAGGGGCAAAAACAGATGAAATGGAACCTTACTTTTTTACGTATACACTCATTGGTTCCACATAATTGTCAAAACCGAGAGTAGAAAATGCCAAAATGATGTCTTCGCCTGTTATTGTTTTTCTTTTTTCCTTAAAAATTTGTTTTTAACACAAAGAAAACCAAAAATTTTTTTTCATAGAAAAAACCATGGTACAAAAAACTTGTTTGTTACGACAGAGCTAGTCTCAGTGCAAGTATTCATGATAACATTTCTGCTGCATTATTTGTAGTGTAAAAGACGGTGCAGAATAACAGCTCGAAAATACATTGAAAGTACACCTCGAACTCATGAACTATAAATTTTAGATCGTATGCAACATACATTAATACATCGATCACAAGCTTCCGATGTGATAAAAGAAATGAATTCAGACACACATTCTTGGACGCATTCTTTTGCATCTTTAGCAACTTTTCCTGATCGAGGAATCACATTTTTCATTAATCGGGATATGTTTGCTGCAAAAAAAAATGTTTTGGACAGTATGTGAAACTTAAAAAAACTACTAATTATAAAACTAAACCAAACTCACGAACCAATAGGCAGAAAACGATCCTGTTCTAAAATAGGTTTTGGGGACATATTATCTTCTGAATGATCATTTCCACCTTGTCCACTACCGTTAATCTGAAAACAATTTATTAGCCAAACAAGAGTATTCGTGATATTCATTTTAAATGAACGTATTGCAGCAACTCCATAACACATCTTTTCCTGTTCGGTTTTTGTAATAATTCCATAATCTCAAGTTTTCTGATCATTGCAGTAATAGAAATGATGATTATGATGGATAGATATAGATGGAATCAAATACTTGCCTTTTACTTGTGAAATAAGATAAAATACCAAACTGTCAAACACGGTCATTTGCTTAGTAACAGTAAAAATAGGATATGATCAACAAAGACTGAAAACTAGAAGATTTCAAATTAGAAAGCTTACCTCTTCCAAAGTGCCATCCGTCTGGCATGCACTATCTTCTCGTTGACGCTCACTCAAAAAGTTTTCCGGATTTTTCTCACCACTCATAATGATAAACTAACGCTGAAAATAAGTCATAATTTGAAACAAATTATTTTCCAACACTCTTATATTCATTACTGATAAAATAGAATTTTGTAGTATTTCCTAGAGCGCAACATAGATGCTTCCACGTTCTTAATTCTTTGTACTTTGAAATTAAACTACACAGAGCAATTTTTTCCTTTTAAAGTAATATGAAGTAATGCCATCTACTTTGAAGTGCAATGTGCATTTTAAACTAAATCAATAACTGAAAGGGGTTCAGTTTTTTAATTAAAAAGTTATGTTAACATTAACTGACAAAAGCAAACATTAAAATAAGAAAAACTCGTACAAATAATAAACTACAAATACCATAAAAGCAATCTTAACTAACACAACCTCTAGTCTACTACTTCAAATTCTGTGCCTTGCAATAGGCAACAATGACAGTCTGCTTGTGTCACGTTTTATCTCCAATGAAACTCGTTGCAAGCGAAGCCGGCAAATTTGTTTACATTACATTAGCTAACTGTCATTGTGACCTAAATATCAAGTACATCAACGGTTATTTTTTCCTTCTGTTTATGTATTTACTGCTTTCAGTAGTGAAATTTGGTGCACTTATCAATTCTAAAAGGTCGGGCTTTTTTTTTTTTTAAATCGAAATTTATGCCTAAGCTAAATTTTCACTTCAGATGCGGTCTTTGAATTGCAGCTGTGACCATTATTGCATATTTGTAACATTGATGATACTTACACAATCTGGAGTATAACTATTCATTACTTCTGTTTCTTCATAATCAATACCAATAAAGTTTGAATTTTGAGTTATATTATCATGTTACATTCAATTATGAATATTTTCCGGATTCAAAATCTTTGGATTTCTTATCGCTTGAAATAAGCAGTTCTTACTGGTATTTCATTACCGTTTGAGTAATCATCTTGAAAAATACGAATCAATAATGGTTCCGATCACGAATAACGCTACTTCTTTAACAGTTGTACAAAATAATACGAGCAAAAGAATTAATCACATTCCTACTACAGGTAATTTACTTGAAAAATCACGAATCTGAGTTCAGTTGTTCTATATTTCGTTCTAGTTCGGTGTATTCAGCTATAAAATTGATTGGTATGGATACAAGATTGGTTGTTTTGAAATTAATGCTATTGATTTTTGCCATTGATTATAGTAATTGTTATTTGTTGCACATTTTGTGTATTATTTACGTTCATCTTATTTATTATAGGTTTTCCTCACTATGAATAACCGAAATTGTAATTTCAAATATGGACCTAAACTAATAAGATGTTTAAATATTTAATAATATAGTTTAAATATCTCATTTAGTTCAAGCTTTTCTCAATTTTAAATATTATCTAGAGACGTCTTTTTTTTGAAAAAAACAATTGTTTGTACAGATTTACATCGTCACTGATTACCTGAAATACAAGAAGTCAGTACTTGACTGTGCAATTATTTCTTGCAGGGCCTTATCCATATCATTTTCATGGAACAGTTGTTACTGGATTCGGTCGAGGTAGTAAGCTCCTGGGATGTCCTACAGGTATGTTGTTTATATATTTAAGAACTGGTTGTGTACATATTGAAAAAAATTTCCTTTAGCAGTTACAATGGTGCTACTTTTTTGAAGAAGTAGCATTGTTCATGATTAGAATCATCAAAAAAATGTATTTGAGTATTTCGAAAGGGTTAAATAGGACCTGGTTTTTTGTAAAGTTATAATTTTCGGGAATTATCGTGATAAATGACAGTTGTATCAGCATCTTTAAAAACTACAGAAATTTGTGATTTATAATCACAAATTATACTAAATTATATACTTGTTTTTGTGCCACTTTCTTTTTACTTCTCGTATTTTTTCACCTTTTACTTTAAGAACAGCAAAAATTGTGTCCTTTTCTTCATTTACGAAAGTTGTCAAATATATTTTATAAAAATCATGTGACACGCATTTTATTTATCGCTCAAGTATATGGCGAATTATATGCATAGATTTAAGATTGCGCCATCTGTAAATAACTACTGCTAAAACTTTATAGCAAATTTGGATGATAACGCTATTGCGCGTCTTCCTTCGGATTTTCCATGTGGGGTGTTTTATGGTTTTGCCAATGTCAATGGTGGTGAAATCTATGGAATGGTAACTAGTATAGGATGGAATCCACATTTCAAAAACGAACGAAAAACTATTGTATGCTCTTTACAATCATTCATTTTGAAATTCGTTTTTGTTTGAGGTCTTTTTGAAGTGTGCGAAATTTTTTCCTCATTGATAATCAACATTAGATATCTATTATAATCTTATTGTGTTTCAGGAAGTTCACATACTTCATGATTTTGCAGAAGATTTTTATGGTGCAACGCTCCGAGCTGTTGCTGTTGGATTTTTGCGTGAAATGTATTCATTAAATTCTTTAGGTGCACTTTAGCCTCCAAATTTTTACTTACTTCGCTTTATACATATTATTGTGACTCTTTTATGCTGAGAATGTCAAAATAATCTGAAAAAAATTAAACATATCAAAGTTAAGTTCGAAAAATTTCAGACGAACTTAAAACAACTATACGTAATGATATATCAATGGCAAGAAGTCTGCTGTCAACTCAAGAAATGATAATTTACAAAAAATCGGACTTTTTTTTCGAGTAATTAGGGTAAAATGATTCCAATTAATTTATTTCATTCCCTATATTTTTGTGTATATTCTCTGTTAACTTTCTGTGATAGTGAGAACATGGTATCAACAATGAAATGAGCGTAAATGTTAATTTGTTCAGATATTTTTCCTGTATTCACTTTAAACTAATGTAAAGATTTTTTTTTTCACTTTCATAAATCTTCACTTTGCATGATGGTTGTTATTACACTTTGATTACGTTTTTTTCGTCTAAAGTAGTACGGAATATTGAGTTTGTCTGGGAACAAAACTTGTGTTTAAATACGTACTAGCTGAAATGTTAAGTTACATTTACTTCTTTTTGGTTAGGATACTATCAGTTTTTAATTTTTTTTAATTTTAATTTTTTGCATCACTGAGCTGTACGAAGTGAAATACATGAAAATCGTATTCCTTCAAAGCTTTCTAATTTTATTGTTTTTTTCAGTTTCATTAATCACTGCTTTGAAATATTCGGGTGCAAATCTTGTGAGGACTATCCAGTTTAATTTCCCTACATTAAATTTTGCCAGCACAGGTCTCTAAGATTTCGGTAGATCTACTACAGTCATTCATATTATTGAAGATAACTCTGGAAGGTAATCGAGAAAAAAACTTAAGGTTCATTTGTGTACATATTCTTTCCATAATATGATAGTGAAGTTTGAGATTACTGAGTGGAACAGTTCGTAATTTAAGTTGATATGCTTTTCTCTTACTTGAGAAATATGAAACTTTTTTTTACTGTTGTGAATTGTTTTTCTCTGGCCTAAATTGTCTCACTGTCATGTACAAAATGATTTGAATTGGTACTAATATTTTGAAATAAAAAGCATTGTTAGGATACAATTTCAGGAATATTGTAAACTTCTTGTGCTTAGAGATGTAAGTATCATTGTTTTCTAAAAACCTTTTTTTCTCATTTATGGCAAATTTCTGGTGATGAGGTTGTAAGAAAATTTTCACTGTGTGAAAAGATTAATTTAAACAATTAATTATTGGAAATTGTAATCAGCTTAGTTTTTTGCAAAATCTGTTGGCCGGAACATGATACGTAAGTCAGCCAGATCAACTATGCCATTTTTCGAAATATAAATCATGCAGTTCCTAACTTTATTTCATCGGCTTTAATATATCACATATTGCGATGGTATTGATCATTACATCTTAAAAGTGCAATATTATGTCAATAATAAATAGCCATCAGTCCTAGATTTCGATCATTTATCTTTTGAAATAGATCAAATGCCATCTGTTGAATCTTTGACGTCTGGAAGGTTGCAAGCTTCTTTTCCTCATTTGACTGCTTAGGGTTTTGATGCTTTAGTTCCACTTTTCTTTTATTAAATTATTTTACACTTAGTGTTTAATTATGATCTATCTGCTATGGTAGCATGTGTCTATGTAAGATTGCTTTAACTAGAATTACGACGGGTGTGGGCGAGTCAGCTTGGAATCGTTTGAAGTGAGATTTAACAATTTTCGATTCAGGCCGTGATAAAAATGAATGAAAGTGATATTTCTTGCAGCTATACTGTTTCGGTATATGGGTGTGGAGACAGGTTGTTTAAGGAGACGAGAGTCAGCATAAAATAACGTCCTTCAATAATGGCAGTACGGAGTTGAATTTACCCACGTTTCGAAATTTAGATTCATTTATTTGGCTCGATGAAGATGGAATCAAACCCAGTCGAGAATGTGCTCTATGTTGCTGATTCGTATAAGGTATATTTTGCCCAGCGGGCATCATCAACAATAGCAGGAACTGCCTGATGATTCGAATCTCCATCTTTCGTTCCATTGGTGCTTTTATAGCGTGTCAAATCAGACTGTATTTCTGAAAATGAAATAATTTGTCAGCGTTGTGTTATGTTATCCCGTTAAATTCATCCAGTACCCGGTTTTGCTCTCTTGATTGAAACAGTTCGGATTATAACCTTGCCCAGTTTTTGATATGACAGTCCATCGTACTTTTCTGAGATACCAGGTTGGTCTATGCGAAAGATTTCGATTTCAAGTGAATTAAATTACGGGGTAACAGATCAGTCTTTGATTATTTTCAAGCTTGAATTTCAAAAATTTATTCTGAGCAGTAACCATCAAATATATGAATATAAAGCTGTAAATTGTTCAGGTGACGCACCATAATCAGTATCCAGAAGGCACCACACAAGTTTACAGTTACTTTGAGAGCCGTGGAGGAAAGTTTCCAGAGATTTGTTTTTTTGGACTTCAGGTATACTCCAGTCAATTATTTAATTTGTATTCTTCATAGTTTCTCAGAGTTATATTCAGGCTTTTTATTACATGTTTTTTCGAGGCTTACTGACTTTTTTTCAGTATATTATAAAGCGCTGGCTTGTTGGACCGGTAGTCACGAAGGCAATGATTGAACAGGCGAAACATTTTTATAAGTCCCATTTCGGTGGTTTGGATATTTTCAATGAAGATGGCTGGAATCACATTGTTGAAGTATTTTTTTTTCTGTTTTTTACTTATAGTTGTAGACTTAATTAATTTCGCTTTTGTCGCAAGAATGATTCAGCAATCTTATACTTTAGACTTCTACTTCAGGTTCATAAAGGTTATCTTCCGTTAAGAATTAAAGCTGTACCAGAAGGCACAGTAGTTCCTGTTAAAAATGTTCTTTTCACCGTTGAAAATACTGATCCTCGTGTGCCGTGGCTGACAAGTTGGTTTGAGGTAGAAAATCATTTTTTGCTAGCAAGTTGCATGTCACTCATATCAGTTTAAAATTAATTTCAAGCAGTGAAGTCTAAGTTTACTGAATGTTATGTTTCTGGAAAAGCTATTAAGAAGTATAACATGTGGATGCAGTTTATTTTTCCAGACATTGTTAGTTCAAGTCTGGTATCCCATGACCGTCTGTACTAATTCGAGAGCTCAAAAGCTTATTATTGCTCGATATTTGCATGAAACAGCAGATTCCATTGATGGACTGCATTTCAAACTTCATGATTTTGGATATCGTGGAGCATCATCAGTTGAAGTTGTTTTTAAATCAGTTTTTCTGCAGTTCTACCATTGTTTGAAAGTGGAAATTTACTTTACTGTTATTTTTGATATCAGAAAGGTGTTTACTCAGTAAATAATATCTCTGTATTTACACTAATATTTAAAATCATTGTACTGCTTCTCATTTACATCTAAGCAGTTTTGTCACAGCGTGTAAATTTTAGTCTCTGTTGCTTTTGGTTTTTTTAAAGAATCAAAAAACATTCTGTTTTCTAAATATGCTATTATTGTATTAACTGATAGAAATTTAAGAGTGCGTCAATTGGCGGAGCAGCTCATTTGGTGAATTTTTATGGGACTGATACTATAGCTGGTTTGCAGCTATGTAAAAAGTAATTTTGCTGGTACATTATTGCCTGTCCTGTCTTTTTATTTGTAAGTTTCCCAGACAGCTTAAGTCGTATAGATATTGAATGTTTTTCAGGTATTATTCTGCAAAAATGGCTGGATTTTCTATCCCTGCTGCTGAACATAGGTTAATTATTTATAGAACACTTCAAGATTACTGTTATTTGGAATACTAATCATAATTTTGTTATCTTATATAATATTTTTCTCCGGTCATAGTGATGCTTTTCAAATAAATATATTGAACTAGATGGAGTAATTTGCAATGATAAAAGCACATTAACTTTCAGTACGATTACTACTTGGAAAAAGTCTGGCGAATCGGCTGCATATTTAAATATGTTAGAGCAGTTTCCAGATGGTTCTGTTTCTGTGGTTAGTGATTCTTACGATGTATTTCATGCTGTTTCGAATATTTGGGGTGATGAATTACGTCAGTATGTCGTGGATCGAGCTAATAAAGGATGTGTTGTCATCAGGCCAGATAGTGGTGATCCTAGCCAAGTAGTTGTAAAGGTAAATTTCATTACGAGTAGTTGTGACACGAAATTGACGAAATTGTTCAGCTTACACTTCTGGTAATTGACGTATTACTTTGTTTTAGCTTAATAAAAGCTTGTTATTATTGAATCCATTCATTGTCTTTCAAGCTTTATCGGAAAATTCAGTGTCAAGAATTACAAAGATGTTACAGCTTCAGGCTTTTCCAATGTTACAGCTTCAGGTTTTGAATTTGTTAGCCGAAAAATTCCCCACTGTGATTAATTCAAAAGGATATCGGCTTTTGCCGTCATATTTGCGAGTAATGCAGGGTGATGGTATATGTTACGAAAGTATTGGAAAAGTGAGTAAACTTAAGTTATGTTCTCATATACGTAGGTAGTTATTCAAATGTCAATTTTTTTATTTCGATTATGTTCGATGTGGAATCATCCAACATATTTGTAGTTTCCAGTTATGTCACACCTTGAATGGGACTGTCTACTTAAAATACTTGGCAGCAGAGCAAGAAATAGCCAGAAAATTGTGTAAAGTCACTACGTTGCTTGTCATCATTGCCATCATTCAGATTCTTGATGCTGTGACTCGCAATAAATGGAGCGCAGACAATATCGTTTTTGGCACTGGAGGAGCTTTATTGCAAAAATTAGATCGGGATACTCAAAAATGTGCATTCAAATGTTCACACGTGGTTATTAATGGTGAAAGCGTGAGTCTTTGACTTAAGTTAATATAAATCATAGGTGTATTTTTGTTAGTCATGTTGTCGTTTTTTTTTTTAGCGTGATGTTTGGAAGAGCCCAACAACAGATGCAGGTAAGCAGTCAAAACGAGGGAGATTAATTTTAGAAAGGCGAGAAGATGGTAGTCTCGTTACAGTGGAGAAAGGACAAGGAGATTCTTCAAAAGTATTCTCCTTACTGTTATGATCTCAGTAAATTTGTTTTCTGACAAGTATAAACCAATACATTTCGATAGGGGTCATGATCTTATTTTTCTTTTAAATAGTCCACTTCATTTATTTGAATAGTTTTTTTCTTATATGCAAGAGAAATAACATAATTTGATCACTTAGTTTGATGTGTATCAGCTGTATGTTACTGTTCTCAATCTTCTTCATTCTAGTTTTCCTTGTGCTTCAAGTAACATTGGTACTACTTTAGCGGCTTGTTGGTTGTAATTTACCATTTCGATATTTTGAATTATTTCATAGGATGTATTGGTAACGGTATTCGAAAATGGAAGGCTTCTTGTTGATTACAGTTTGGAAGAAATTCGGGATCGAGCTGAACTTGATATTGTTAAGGAGTATAAGCGGAAAGCTGTTAATTCTGATGCAACAGTGAGGACCATAAATGGTGGATCATGGGTGTCTACCAATGGTAACGTTGTTTCCTGACCTTAGTTGTATTGTATGTGTTCATTATATAGTACCAAAATGAGCATGCTCTTGAAGTTGCGTTTTTCGATATGAATAAACAGAGTCATTTTCGTTAAGATTTTTGTGAAAATAAATTTTGCTCGAATATGTCTAGCATTCAATCAAAGCCATTTTGTTAGATTTGTTTTATATTTCCAGCATTTTCAGGACTTTTTAATATTTATATTCATTGCAATACATTTGGGTAATTAATAATTGTTTCAATCAAAATATTATTTTTGAGAAAATGGTTATAAGTATCTGGTATGTGACTTTTTAGAATCCATGATGCCTGTGAAATTGTTTCGTATTCCTGGAGAATATATCGGAAAAATATAGGAGGGGAACGAGCATTATACTCCATAAATCTAGGATATATCTTGTTCCTCTCTGTTTGGAAACTTTGCAGTATGTTAATAATTATCATACCGATCTCTGTGTCTTCGTTCACTACATTGACGGATGTTGTGTATTGTTTTCATATTGTTATTGCTGTTATGTTTACCTCAGCCATCATTTATCATGTTCATGAAGTAATTCATCTGTCGAACTTGAAAAGTCATTGTACAGTAGCTGGAAAGGCATGGTGTAGGGATTGTTTAAGTAGTAAAAGTTTATTTAAATCCTTATCATTATTTTTATTATCAATACTTTTTCATGCTACTTAAAAGCCAGTAGCTTCTGTTATTATTTGAAAACATAGAATCTTTAAGCATTTTTAAGATCATTAATTATTTAAGAATTACCACATAGTCAGCATTCATGCTTATTACCTTCTGTTTAGTAATTATTTCATGTAATATTTAGTTTATTTATCAGGTGCATGATCTATGAATTTATCATTGTGTTGTCATATCTTCCTCTGTACGTAGACAGTGATTCATTCACCAGACTATAGATATTTTAGCTCTAGTATTTTTACGAAATCGTCAAATTGGTGTGAGTAGTTGGTTATAAAACCTCGTCTGCCACGTTAGTTAGTTACATTTGGCACACAGCCGATGTTACTGTCGTCTTCAGATGGTAAGGCAACTTATTTAAAGTTACCCAAGCATGAATTATCTTGAAAATTAAGATAGGGTGATGAATGTATACGGAGTTTAAAAGTTATTGTAGTTCAACACGTTAATCTAATAATCTGGATACTCTTTCGCTCTCGCATTCATTGTAAATCTGTTGATTGCACCACTGAGATCTGGCTCGGTGCATGGTCACTAAATGCTACCAGTAATTCATAGAATGCATCGAAAGATTTTGCTCGATTTTTTCATGATACAGAAATGATATAAAATGTTGACTTTTGGTTAATAGAGAATAAGTGAAGTCAAACTGTTTTCGAATGCTCAGAGTTAAGCATATCTGCTAAGAAAAAAAATGGGGCAGTGGAAGAGGGCTACAATCCTGCTGAAGCTTTCACCAAATATTGCTCTGGGCTTAGTTCTGCAATCTATGGTTTTTGACATTTTCAGCCACATGATTCTACGATGTATGAAGCAGTTGTGCATAGAATTTGTACGGCCCAAGTCTTCGAAACAGAAATTACATGATTATGTTTTCCCAGTCATTCAGTCAAAAGACTGCGTCCAGGCAAGTGTAGTTCATTATTCTTTTCGTAAGTGGTGTTTTGAATGTACGAAAGTTGCGCAATGCTGAATTGGGGATGTGCACTGTGGGGCTGATCGCACCACTGAATTTATGGAAGATTGACCGCCTAGGATTTTACGTTGCAGAAAGTGGCTTCCGGTTGGGGTCCTGGTGGACAAAATGTGAATATGACACGAAATGCAGTGTTAATCAAACACATACCCACGGGTGTTGTGGTCCGAGTTCATCAGTCAAGGCTGCTTCACGAAAATATTAAAATTGCTCAGGAAAGGTTAGTCACTAATTTATTTCTGTTGTGCGTCTAATGTGCTGTGGAGTTCGGTTGTCATTCTCTTTCCGATAATTGATTCATTTGTCTGAAAGCTGGTTGTTTGGGAGCGATTTCAAAGATTGCTCCTGATAATGAGTTGTTTGCAGAAGTCTACTCATGCTGTGGTTCTGATTTCAATCGATTCACTCATGCTTCTTTATCTCACTTTTGCAGCTAGATACAGCTCTCTCGGAAGCGTCGATTTCTTTGTTTGATGGCTTTAATGGCGGTTACTTTTATTTCCATGATTACAGGCTCAAACATGCAGTGGATCGCTATTTGAACCATGAAAATTCATACGACGCTCAATTTAGACGTTTGGAACGAGAACGAATTGCAAAAAATAAAAGAAAAAGAGCATTAACACGTGATTATAAAAAAATGCTACAATGTACAAATTTTAATTGCCAAAAGGAGGACTGCACTAGTTCTCAAAGTTCGTTTAAGTAGTTCTAAAAATACAATAACTATTCTCTTGATTCCAGGGATCATGTAGTATTTAGATGCTTCACTGACAAATTTGTGTCAAAATGCGTATTGATCACCTCTTTGACACTTTTGTAGTCAACTGTCAGCTGACAAAGTAGTTCGTTCTTGTACTCGAAAATGAAGCCTGCTGACAGTTTGTTATAAATAAAATATATTTTTGCAGTTGAGAAATGACCAGTTTCCGTGTCCTGAAACAGCGGGACTCCGAATGGTGTTCAAATCTACTTGTGCGCGTGTTTATGTATAATGAATGCAATGCCGCCTTCACAATTTTTGTAACTGCGTGGTGTACGTTTCTAATTTGTCTTGTTGTTCTACTATTTGATAGCAGTGGTAATCAACCAGTTCCTGTACACTAGTGGAAATTGAGTTATTTCCCTATTATTACGAATCCAGTTTTTGAAAACTTCGAGAAATGAAAAATAATCGTTTTCCTTCTATGCTTACTTTCGAATATCAGGATAGGTAGTGACTAAGTCATGCGTTCATTCATGGAGTTTTAAGAGTTCAAATTTCTGCACATATTGACCACGAACACTCAAATCCTAACTTCAGAAAACTGGTATTTCTTTTAGATTTCGCTGCAGTGGAGTTGGCCAACTACTGCATCAGATGTACTTTGAAGAGTGATGAATAACTTTTTATGGTTTTCTGTGTCTGCTGAACAAGAAAATTGTCTGTTCAAAAGTGTTTCAATCAACGCAAACAGTAATTACTCCTGATTCTAGTAATACTTATATGTTCTGAACTAAGTACATTTTATTACACACAGATAAAAGAGTGAGTCTCACTTTTAAATAACAGTAGCTGATAAATCTAGATACTGTGGAAAATTTCCAGCCTAATGCTCGATTCTAGATCCGGATTCTAGTCATCCAGCAACATAGTATCATTTTCAGATACTGTCAGCCAGGCTACCCCATCTTTAAATAATTTCTGAAGTTAATGAACTGAACAGCCTAAGCAACTTATGTCAGAAGATGCATATAAATGTGAAAACAGATCACAAATGTAGAGGTTTAAGATATGAAACATTTCACATAGCTGAAATATTGACAAAAAATACGCACTCATAATTTGCACTATTTATTGTTATATATGTGAAACTTCACAAAAAAGTAAATCTCCATACAATCAATTTGTCTAACCTGAGAATTCTTGCCGGGACTGCATATATGCCGAAGAGAAATGGAATGCTGAATAGCTCACCAAGATATGTAGTGTACATGAAAAGGTGGTGAGGACAACAGTTCTGTCTGTGTTTAAAAAACTTAATTTTAATGCGCGTGAAGAGCGAAATGATTGAGAGTGGGATGAAAAGCCTGTAATTGAAAGAAAAATATTAACAGCACACAGTGAGAACAAATTTTCATTATGCCAGAGACCCACGTACATCAACATTTCTCATAGTTACTGAACTTCATGTTTTCAACATCGTTCTGATCGAATTTGTTCCCACTTTATGGAATTAAAAACAAATATCTGAAAGTTAATAGAGTCGACGTTTCAACATTAAAAAGTAGAGGTGTCGTTACTTTTAAATCTTAATACTTCAATAAGACCCGACAATCCAACATGAAGAAAGACAAAAGTGAGATGCCATGAAAAATATTTAACAACGGCCGGACACAAAGACTGAGTAGCATTATCAATAAATTATATCATGAGGAAGTTTTGCATTTTTAAATAGCCAAATATTTGAAAAAAATGTGGGAATACCTATTGTACAAAGCTCTGAGACAAATTTTAATCTCACGAAATGAATGAAAGAATTTTTAGCTTATGTATACAAAAAGATCAAGAAATGGACTTTGGGTTCACGTACTAAGCAGATTTGAAGTAAATAATCACTATAATAGTAACTAATCATGACTTGAAAATAAGATGAAAAGAACAGAAAAAACGAATAAGTTTTTCTTGAATGGCTAGTGTATGACATTTTTACAATAATATAATGCGAGACCAATTTTTGAGAACATAATGTGGAATTGCAATAAAATCAGGAGTCTACAAGCTTCACGAGTAAATCAATACCTTTCCTCATAAAAGGTACTATAATAACTGATTTGAAAAGTCAACAATGTAGCGTTACTGATATCTTCAATAAGTTCTGCATAGAACGGTAGCACATGGAGACTGCATACATAATTTCTACTACTTATGTATCTCTCCTAGATACTGAATTTGAGTGCATAAGTGAATAGCATAAATTGACCTCAAAATCGTAGTAAAATACGTGCAGATTTCTAAGCAAAAAAAAAAAGATTATTATTATGGTCCTTTTCAATGAGGAAAGGTTTAAAAAAACTAGCATACGAGACAATTACTATGTCTTAGTAAATATGACAAATATATCAAATACACTTATAAGAACTGAACGAAAAGAAATTGATATCGTTTGATAATATAGATAAATACCACAATGTCAAAAGTTCAGTCGTTATTGAAACTATAATTACTTGATAGTTTGCAGAAAAAGTTTGGCCAGACGAGTCATTTCTATCTGAAAATTAGATATTTTAAGTATCATACCAATCATGAAATAATTACCAGCAAATGTAATCAGTCACACTGTGAGAACAGAAATCAGAAAAAACTGCCAACCTGATGTGGTGTTTTTCCACAAGTTATTTGAAACCATTTTTTTGAATTCTGAAAGCATAAAATTTTCATAAGCTTGTTTTCTGCAAAGGATCAGAAGATCTGACAAAAAAATACAAAAATAACAAAACTATACCACTCTGAGAGTTTTTTTTGGTGGTTTAAATGGCTTGTTATTACAATTGGTTTCACGAAGACACAATCTAGTTGGAATTCCACTCACAAAATCACCAACTAATTCCGGATTTATTAAATTAATCTGAAACACAAACTTTCACACGGTTGAATTTTATAGTAGACAAATTTTACTTCGAAAACCTCAAAAACAGCAAACCTTCCGTTCCTGTGGACTTATCCTTGTTACGGGTAAAACTAGTGATTCTGTATCAGTACTCATCATCGGAAACATAAAATCTGTATCTGGTAGTCTGAACTGATCGAATGGTTCACATAAACTATAACCAACAAGCACAATTTCCATAATAGATTTTGTGTTAAGAATAGGTTCTATTTTTCATATTACAAATAAGTATACTTTCACACCAAAAAGTATGCTCAATTTCTGTTATAATTAATTGCAGTTCTTCATCACGCGTACATCACAGTAATCTTTAGAATCTAAAAGAAATACTAGCTCTGTTTCTCCTGAAAATTTTCAACAATTCATTATGTCACAAAATTGTAAATGGAGATAATCTACTACATGGAATACTCATGATGTAATTAGCACATATCAGGAAAATACTTTCAAAACATTCATGTTGTAGTCAAATAAAAGAATGTAAGACTGAAATACCTGCTTTCCAGCGGACCATTAGCCTGCTCTGGAATAGTATAATGAGAAGGGATTATAGAAGTGCTTTGCAAAACATCGTCACTTGAATTCATTGGAGTTGACGTTAAATATGAATAACTATCATCGAAGAAGCTCGTAGATAAACTCTGAAAATCGAAATTATTAACGATACTTACCAAAAGATTTCGAACATGCGTGCATTTCGGTCAATCATATATGTAAATAAAAAACGGATATAACTACAAAACTTTATTGGACATACTTAATAAATCTCATCAAATGCTTCAGCCCAAAAAATTACTTGCGCATAAGTACAAGCAATAATCTCATTTTAAAAAAATATTTGAGTCCGGAAAAATGATTTTTGTGGTTTACGTGTAATTTACTTTTAACTTCACGAACCATATCATTGCTGAAAGCTTTGCTTGGCGTTTCTACCTTCACATATGACGAAGTACAGTCTAGTATACCATCATCATTTTCATCGTCATAAGATGATCTACAACAGAATGAAAACACATTTTAAAACTTCTGTCATTTTTCAAGTAACACAAAATACGAGCAAAAAATGAGAAAACAAGAAACTGTGTCTTTGCAAATCTTTAAAGTCATTACGAAGAAAACTATTATTAAAACAAAAGTAGTCAAATTTGGTAAACTGTTGAGATGGTTGTTACTTTAATGTGTAGCAAAATTATTACAAAAAAGAGAAATGTTTGAAGGAAGTTGACGGCATCACTCCTCTCAATTTTTTGTCTGACATACTTATCGGCACTTCCGTTTTCGGTATACTGACTCCACTGAATCGATATTCTAGAAATAGCACAGTAGAACAAAAGATACTTAATACAGTTCTAAAAATTTACTTGACTCGGAAACTCGGAAAAAGAATGGACATTTTATGAATTTACACCTAACTTCTTTCTTCTTCATTCTAATTTTGCGTTTTTACTAATGATATAGATCTTCCACAGAACTATTGCTTTCTGAATGCTGATGAACATAGAGACTTACATTGAGAAAAAAGCCAAAAAATTTTACCAACAGCTTTTCCAGGATTCGACAAACGAAATCTAGATGGTGGTGAACAACTTTCCGGGGGAGAAAATGATTCGCTATATGCAGACACATGCAAAAACGATCTGCAAGTAGTGCCGTTTGAAAAAAATTTAAATATTTAAAAAATTTACAGCAATAAAAATTTTTGGAACCTACGACTATCTAACGTGAAGCTGTTAAGCTCACGTGTATCAGGCATAATCTACATAAAGTGATGCGAACTCTTCCTGAAGTTTAGAAACTCAGTTACAGTCTTATTAAAATTTGATTGTGGAAACTTGGTGACAAATTTACTATACAGAATTGATAAAGTACAAAAAAATAAAAAAGGCCACCCATAAATAACTGACGTTTTATTACAGAGCTCAAACTTGCTTGCCAAATATAACTGCAATATCATTACTTAATATTTAGATCATAATTTCTGTACCTCAGCAATTATTTTTGTACTGCCTGAGACAAGAAGAGATTCGGCACTTTTTTCAGTGAAATGTGTTTTTACTTGAAGTTTTAATTTAAAAAATATGATTCAATTGACTCCAAGATATTGTAGTCTGTGAAAAAGACGAAAGAAACTTGCTTTAATGGAGACTGTGAGGAGGGCGAACTAGTATTAGATTTTCGTCTTGTCGGTGTTTTCAATGCAGGCACAGTGACAGATATATTGATCTGAAACGATGAACAGCCAAAAGTAGATTCATAACAGAAGAAAATGATTCAAATAAATCTATATGACTGATGTAATTACTGCTTCTTTAATTCCACATATCTTGAAAATGCTCTCGACATCCTAAAGTGCCATAGGAAAAATAAAGCACTTATTTCTAATTTACAAGCGAGAAATCATTGGAGTAAAAAATTATTTACCGCTTTTGATGGAGGCGAACCAAATAAAGACGACCCTAATCCCGAGTCTGCAAAACTTGTAGATCGCCGAGAACGCTTCCGTTCCGGAGTTTCTAATACGCTGCTTATGGATGGCCACTGAACATGACTGCCATATCCAGCAGATTTTCGGTCAAAGCCCTTCCTATCAATCGATTGCATGGTTTGACCATTAACCTAAGGTTTAGAAGAAATATTAAAAGAACTACCTGATGACTCGAAAGTACAACTGATAAACATACATTTTTAATGAGTTCTGAAGTGTAAAATTTTTGATAACTCTGTCAGTAATAACAAACGGATTAAGCACATTGTTGCAAATGCATACAGCAACGTAAACAGCGGAATATGATTAATCTAACTTTATTACCAGTTTACCGAAAACAGCAATAATTTTGTAAACTGAATCATAACTGGCAATATTTTATAGATGAAAATTATTGACACAATTGCTCAGCCAGTAACTGCAATGTACCTTGAGAATATCATCAATTGTAGCTGTGGTAAAGTGCAACGCAACTAAGGTTTGACCAATGATGGTTTGACCAATGCGTACGGCAATATTTGCACAATGACTTCTGAATACTTCCTGATTTTACTTTTTTTTGTAAACGTGAATGGATTAGTGGCGAGACGGAAAAAGTGGCTTCTGTGGAAGAGCAGCGAAATTGATGATAAGTGAAACGACTAGTGGTAGAGGAATTCTCAGTCAGACAATGTTTCAAGGTAATCTCAATCCAATATCCGCACCGTCTGCAGATGATGAATACGTCCGTGAATGAATTAGTACGTCAGGTCTCAGCATCTGAATACACTAGCACGTCAAATCACAGCATGCCATCCTATAACAGGAACCATGAGAATGATGTAACGCGCGCGATCATTTAAATACAACACGGCCCGTACAGTGAGTACTGTGAAATAATATCCATATCAGTGATAAAATATGGATGAGATCGATTGCTCATAGCTTAAGTAAAGCTGTTCCGAAGTTATATTTAGTATAGGACGAGAGTATGTTGACTGAAATAATTGATCGTTTCGTTGAAATTCTTTTGTGACTCGAAAATGCTTTACAATCACTGAAGAAAGTGACTTGTTGCGCGCAGTACCTCATCATTCTACAAAATTATAACTATCGTAAGTGCAAGAAGTGGACGTGGATGTGGGACTGCTTGCCATTTTTATCAAACACCATGATTAAGTATAAGTTGATGCATTTTTAAGTATTAACATATACCATGCAAGATATTCTCTACAAAATCGCTGTTCATCACTTTATAAAAAATGTTAGTTACGATTAAAAGATGCAGAAATACTAGTCGTTTGTGCAAGTTTACGCAAGCAAACTTATCATAATCCAAGTTTATTTAGTTTCCACGTCTTTCTTGGAATACACTGATGCTAATACTTGGTTAATTTTTAATACCAAATATTACTATGCTTGCAGTTATCCTCACTTTTTGAAATTTGAAAATGAACTCGTATCGGACTCGTTAAGATACCACTGAATTTTCTACATGTCATAAGGTATTCATAATTTGTTTGCATTGCAAATAAATGAACTGCAGTGTTGCTATAAGCACAACTGAATTAATTAGTGACTAACCTTAGATATCACACTAATCAACTTATTATTACTTGTTTAACAAGCCTTTAAAGCCTATTACACAATAGTTTTGCTGTATTGACGACGTGTTTAAGATTACTTCACGACATCGATATACCATCAATATAAACATAGCAATTTTCCTCAAATTTCTGGTTGTTTACGTTGCAATGCAGCTTCAACTAAATATATCATATAAGAAATGTATAATGTGCTGGGTATAATTTTCTGTTACTTCAAGACTTTCGTGCAACGGGCTACGTTGCATACTTTTGGCTAGTTTGTGATGAATGGAGTCAAAAAAGTAGATAGTGTGAGTAATAAATTACTGCATTGATTGCATTAGCTTATTTGTGTATTGCAATTTTTTTGCAAGCCTTAACCTCGTATTCAAAACAATGCCATGTATTTTTGTGAAACGATTTCATTTACGTAGACATTTTACTTGTCGCAGTTCATGATGAAAGTGTAATTACTGTCTACCACGAAATATCAAAGCATGTTGGATAATCTTCCACAAAATGAGAGAGCAATGTGAGAATATGCATTATTACACATTTGGCGAAGCGTGTAGCTGGTTGATTATTTCTGATAGTTTTTTCTTATCTCACTTTTACACATGCAAGCACTATGCATTTCATTTTAATATTTCTTGCACGTCTCACTGAAAGAAGCAGGCAGAAGACTGAAAGAAACAAAATATTTCAAACGTGATACAGCACCAATGCCTAATAACGTACATGTCTGTTTTTAAAAGACGGATTTTTCTCACACATTTACTTTTAGAAGAGAGGAACATACTGCAAAACTATGCATGATAAAGGAACGTTTTCACAAGATGGACTTCCTCACATTTACATAGAAGTAATCAGATGCACATTCAAACATAACAATCACAAAACACGAAAGTTTAACTTGCATTGCTCAAACTTCACGTGAAAAAAGCGACAGATCATATAAGCGTATATCGAATAAAACAAATGCTTATTCAGTTCGGCAGACTTGTTAAGTTATTGTGCGTGTCAAAAGATGTCAGAAAACAATAATGACTTGAAGAAGTACATGATTACTTTGTGATGGCATTCGAAAATCCTCTTAATTTCTTCTCTTCTCATCAAAGTACCATCATTCCAAGCCAGATAAAGAATAAAAATTATGCAACAGATGTACTCACTCACCTTTGTCTTGCTAAAACAGAGTCAGCAGAACTACCCTTATTACATTTGCCGATTACTGCTTCAGAATAAACACTATTGGCCATGGCAAAGAATAGAAAGGGTCTAATTGGTAGACATAGTAGAGAAAGACAGTAGATGTAGATGTAGGGAAGATAAAACGTATAAAGATCGAGGACTTGACAAGTGTTGCAGACGAAAGTTAGCAGATAATAATATTGAAGATTGAAAGGAAGGATACAGCATTCCGTCACATCCCAACTCCCAACTAGAGCAGTCATCTTTGCCAGATCTGTCCTCTAGCAGTCATTCAGCCATTTGGCAGTAATAATGTCTGCTCAACCATTGTGCGATTCTAAACTGTTTGATTGTACTCATTCATACCTTCTGCTTATTTAACTTCTTTTACATTGCATATTACTCTTTTAAATCTATTTCTTCCTGCAACAAAATTTACCATTTATTTTATCAGATTTATTACTGACTTGAGATGTTATAAAATCAACAAGTGACTCGTTATGAATTTTTTAAATTTCATGATTTATCAGACAGTATGTAAGTAATCATTCTCATCAATACTGATTTAACAGCGAAAGATTTATCCTTTTTGAAGCATATCATTAAGTTTTTAATTTACAAGTATCGATAATAAGTAAGCCAATTCTGTGAGACAAATTGATTGCTTCTATAAGGGCTATTCACTCCATATTGTCGACATTCTTCACTCACCCATTGCAGCCATTTTCGTCTAAATCTTCTCCGCCCATTTGCATTCTTTTAACCTAAGCTTACAGAGCTGACTGAGGTGCCTCAACGTCTACTCTATACCTTTCCTTCCTAACCGTCTTTCCCTTACTTCTCTGTTGTGTATGTGTGTATTGTATGTCAATGCGTATGCAAGTAGTGTTGTGCATTTTGATATTGGTCATTATGTGATTTACTTATGTATTTTAGTCGAGATCAACGAAAAGTAGTGTAATTCATCTTTGCATTCAGCTGTAATCACTTGCGATTTCACTCTTGACTACTTGTACAATTATCTCTAGCTTTTGTATATTAATTGTTATTGCTTTAAAAGACGTGAATTACATAATGAATAGAGTTGACTTGAACAGCAGTGTATGTTACAACTTTATAACTCAAAATGGGGCTATGTGATATTTTAAAACTATATTGTAAGCATATAACATTTTGGAGTTTCGTTTAATTGAGTATTATTAAAAGATGAATTCAATTGGATTTTCATTGCAATAAATTTGCTTGTGAATATGTAAAGAAAGAACAGAAATGGCCATGTTTATCTCTAACTTTAACTTAAGGAGTCATTTGCGTTTTTTGTTTTACTTCGTTTTAAACTATTTCTTTTTATTCTTTCAATATTTGCAACATTTTATCTTCTTTTATTTCAATATTCACACCTTGTAAACATGTCAGAAAATTGCTTCTTCTAAATGATACTTTGTCAAGCAAGTTTGCATGCTTGTATCCATTAAAAATTCCGATATTTGATCATAATTTAGTATGAGACATTGTATTATGATTGATGAATAAAAACAGAATGCGAACTCTGGTGTTATACTGTATTCCGTTTGGTGGAAATAAGTGATTTTTTAAATTCCCTCGTTCATTAGTCATGGTTCAGATGTCAGCCTAACAAATTTAGATAAATATTAGGTGTTTTTAGACTTAGGATAGCTTACTTTCATCTTAAATAAGGAATTAATAGGTGCAGAATTGATTTTGCGATTTGGAAATTTTCTTTTCGACGCTTAAACACTGGAAATGTTGTCAAAATTCCTATCCAGGAAGCAAACCATCGTAATTCTTTAGCAGTAATATCAACATTAGTAAATAGTGATGTCAACATATACCTAAGAAGGAGGCATTTTGTTGCACCTGAAAACCAATTTCCTATCTTTCATTTAAGATGGTGATAACGGTGATCAGTCTTAGTATCAGTATCAGTATTCGAAATTTACTTCTAATAGGTGTACTAATTGTTATGTTTTTCTTGCAACAATTAATTAGAAAGCATAATTTCTTGAAGACATTCCGAAAATATCTGAAGTCGGATTGAAGATGAAATGTCATATGAAGAATTAAAAATGATCTAGTAATTTTTGGCTAGATGATTTAAGTGGACTGAAATTGAAATTTTTCGATTGTCCTTAGGGATTAAAGCTTGTCTAATATACTTGATCATTTCTGTTCGAACGCAGACTTCATACTCAGTCATTAAATGATGCGTCGAGTTCTTTCATATCCATTATTGAATTATTTTTGTCTTCTATGGTCTCTTTTATTTAATTTTCTACGACTGAAACCCTTGAAAACATGCATCAATTATCTTCCCTCTACTTTCTGTTTCTTAGAAGATTTATTTCAAAGCTTTAAGACATTATGAAGTTTTGAAGTACTTTTTACATTAATAACTGATTATTTTTTTAGATCTAGTGCACTAATTTCGGAAGTCGCAATGTTTGATTTGATTAGAATTTAATTGTTATGAGAATAAATGTCACATCTCATCTGATTTCCTGTTGATTTCGAAGAAAAATGACTGTTGTTGCATATCTTTTATTGCAATCGGATTGTATTTGTAGCTAACTATTAAACAGCTATCTGTTCAATGAATAAAGCTATCGATACTTTTGTGTATCCAAGACCATACATTGCTTTTTTTTGACCTACTCACGTCATTTTTGTGAACTCTTGTGGTCTGCAACTATGTCTGACATGTTTGCCCTAATTTTACCATGCTTATTATGTCTGACTTCTATGAAGCGATTGCAACATTACCCTACAAAACAGATGTGTTGAGAAAGAAACAGTAAATTCCTCAGATTATTCTTCGCTGTCTGCCGAAAAGAAGTCAATGTATATTTAGGTTAGAACAAACAGAAAGATCACATACATAGCGAAGGTTGAAGTGGTGCATTCATTATGGTATAAAGTTTGTATAGATTTGTTTCTGCGGCTTTATTTTCTTGTTTTCAAATGTGTCATTGTTAAATTAATCCATTAACTGTTTCTTGAGGCAGGAATTCCTTTGTTGATTTAAGATTGGTTTCATGTGAGACGAGATGGTAGAGTTTGCTTGTCGTATTTATTTGCAGCTAATATAAGTATTGTTTAACCATAGGGAAAGGTAGAAGTAACTGAACTTTGTCTTTGAGTATTATACTTTCGGTAGCAGTGATGAAGCTGTACTGAATATATGTTTTTTAAACTGTATAGTAAAAGATTTAAGCATATTGAGTGTTTCCTTATTCTTTTTCTAGTTTTTTGAGAGAAAGAATCAGAAAAATTTAATAATGCATAGATAATGATCTTGACACTTATAAGATTAAGCTTGTTTGTTTAATCTTAGTCTGTCCTATTTTTAAGACCACATGAAATTAACTGTTTGCGTTAAGAGGTTTTCAGTTTGTTGTCTTGTTTACTAGTGCTCGTGCATTGGTTCTAAGTTAGGCTTATTCTTGGACAATATCCATTTTACTTTGATGATAAATGAATGCATTTGAAGTCACAAAAGTATTATTTTCACATATTGCATTTATTTCATCGAAACTGTCAGTATGAGAAAGTCTAAGTATTGTCAGTGCAAAATTTCTTTCCTCATTTTTTTTCGGAAAACTTTTCTGATATATGCAGAAAATCGATACGTCTAGTCTTTAGTTTAAGATGTGTGGGCGTTGTTAGCGTAGGATTTGATTATTTCAAAGTGGGGTCTGTTGATTTTTCACCTCATGTTCATATTTCCGTCATTGATAATTAAAAAAAATTATCTTGTTGTTCTGATTAATAAATGTAATTGCTTTGAATTAATATGCGGTTTAAATGTGATGATTTATCACTGATATTGCGGCAGATTAGAGATTCGGAGAAAAAGTAGCTGTAAATCAAACTAGATCATATCGATCAGTAGTTGTGCTTTCCCAAGCAAATGCAACGAACAGTTAATGCTGGCTTATTTCAATAATTTTTCCAAGTGTTTTATTTAAGATTTGGAAGAATCAGACAACGACTTTGTTTTCAGTTATTTAGCAAGTTAGAAGAGGTTTACTTTGTTTCGCAATACCGATTTAAATTTTCACTAGGCATTAGCTTCATTTTTGCTAAAGGTTTACAGTTTTTATTATTTTGAACGAAATGCTAATGAGGTGTATAAGTATGCTAAGATGGCAATATCAGTTTTTCAATCTTTTGGTGTGTAGAATGTATCATTTCATAAAAAGTATGCTGATCAAGCTAGCTTGTGCTTCCTATTTTTGGTGAGAACTATTTTCTTTTGCCTTGATTCATCTCTGTATTATATGGGTTTTTTTCTCATCTGTCATATATTTTCGTAGCATTTCTCTCTTGCATTCCTTACCAAATTGAGTTCTTGTCTTTTATGATGTGCAGAAACATGTAGTATATTCACTTTGTTGAAATGTATTCCTTTCACCTTTCGATCACTTGCGATTACTGATATAGATAGTTTTATAAGTTGCTTGTTATCATATAAATCTTCAATTTAGTTTTTCTTATAAACAGTTGCAGATAACTCTAAATGTGCTAGTAGACAAACCGCTTTACTTAGTTTGGAGAACTCTGTTTTTTTAATTTAATATGGTATAGCGCACCGTTCTTTTGCATATTTTAAATATTGTAGGATACAGATTACTGATTACTGACTATGCAAGCCTTATATCAGTTGTCGGCAAATGGAACACCACAGCAGGTATTCCATGGTTCTGGGCAACCACCAGTTTCATTTGCAGCTATGAAACAATTCATGCAAGCGGGTGTTTCACCTGTACTTTTGCAGCAAATTCAGGTTGCACAACAACAACAGCAAATTGCAGCAGCTTCTGCAGGTATTCATCTTTGATCCTGATTCTAGTGATCTATGACTTTTATTCACTATGGTGAGGTGCAAAAAAAGTAGTATGATAACATCTTGAGAAACAAGGGGCAACATACTTTCTGTTCACATATTATCGCTGGGAATGATCATTTCTGTTAATTTTCTGAATATGAATCTAGTATTGATAGAAGTAATCTTATGCAGGCAAGATGTAAAAGAAACATCTTTCACTTTTTTATTGCAAGCCATATTTAATACTAAGGAAAGTATGTTGAATGGGATCGAATAGATCATTGCTTCAAATAAATGATTTTAGGCGATAAGGTAATATTTGGGAGTAAGAATGGGATTAGAGTTGATATAATTTTCATTGAAAAGTTTAGTAAATGTTATGTAAATTATTTGGTGAATTGAAGTGATATTGTGTTCATTATTTTGTTGGATGATGAGTTTGATTAATATATTTTTGGTTCTAGTGTAATATTGTTGGTAATCAGTTTTTCAAATAGAGTCAGATTTGCATCGGTTTTTTACTTAATTTTGCTTAGAGAAAGAAGTAAATATTGTTTGGGATAATGTCCGAGATTTTTTCGGTTTCTAACTATGATTCAGAGTCAGCTAATCATGGAACAAATTGACATGGTTTTCTGCTTCCCTCTTAATGCTAATTTGTGGCATGTTGCCATATGCAAGTATTTTGAGCCAGTGGTTATAATCCCTCTTTATTGCTCCAGTTTTTTGCTGTGTTTTAATTAATAGGTGAAAAGGGAATAAATCATTTAGGTGAAAAAATTTTTCTGCTGTCAATGAAGCAGTGCTAATCATAAGTAACTGAAAAATTTTTTGAAGTTTTGATTTTGAGTTCTTAGTCATGCACCAAGTTTTTTAGTTAAGAAAATCACAAGAAGGTATGAACTTAGAAAGTCTGTCAAGTAAACTTGCGCTATTAATGTCTATTCATAAATAGTCCATAATATGCTATGTTTTAAAGATAATTCATGGTCGTCTGCATACAATATTTGTTGGTAATGAAGGTAATGAAATTATTGGGAGACATTTTATTTATTAATTATATATATATATAATAAATAAAATGTGAAGGTTAGTTTCAATTTCCGCTTTCTTGATGCTATCGCTGGATCGCATTCCGGCATTGTGACAGTATTTGTCCTGTGCTCAGATTTGTGTGCTTATCATTCTCGGTTCTTCCTCGTGAGATCCGTATCGACTGTCGAAGGGAATGCTTTTGAACGTCTTCTTAAGAACTACCGATTGGATGTATGCCTCAACGTGGTCTGATATACTAATCTTTTTCGCATAGCGTTTGTGGAAGTTCGTTACAATCCCATCCCAAGTCATCACATACGGAATTATTTTAGTCCTGCATTTCATCTCTGACCCAAGCTTATTACCAAGTAGGTCATATTTTCTCAGTCTCGACTGCTGTTAACCTATCCCTGACTAGTGATGCTAACCTCAATCAGGATTACTTCACATTCGCTTCTTATCGTGTATCATGATATTCGGTCGATCCGCTTTTATTCTGATTGCAGTTCTCACTCGCCTATCGAATCTGATCTCAACATTCTCATTCGGGACGACCTCCTGAACAGAATGGCTTCGCAATCGCGGGAATGCTTTCAGAGCATACTTCTTGCAGAGTCCCAAGTGGATGCATCGTTGGACCTTATTATTTCTTCTAGTATAGTCGTGATGTTCCATTTTTTCGCACTGCATTGCTAGGTGCTCCACCGTCTTCACACGTTCCCCACAATGTCGGCACATACAGTTGCTTGTGAATTTCGTACTAGATTAGTAACTGTCTGATATCGTTGTCTATAATCTTGAAGTCTTCCGGCTCCAGCTTGAGCATTCCGACGTAATAATTTATTATGACGTGCTCATTCACAGCTTTGTTCTAGCAATTTAGTGCTGTTCTGGCTAACCGCTCAATTCTTATTAAAATCTCTGCACGGACTTCCTCGCAGCGTTCACGGGCAGGTGCACTAGTCCTCTCTTCCACTATTCCAAGGTATTTGTATCCTTGAGTTCCTTCCAATAGCGCCGCTTTATCAGCACATACCTCGGTATTAGTGGCTGACTTTGCTGAATTTACTTCTAGTCCTTCCACATCAAGAAACCTTCCAACTTCTTATGCCATAGATTTCATGATATTTTGAGATCATCTACAAACAACAGATGATTCGTAATGTGCATTCATTGATCAGTTGAAACCGCGAACTTCGGGTACATCGACGGCTCAACGGGTCCATCATGCACAGGACGAATAGCAGCTGAGAGACGCTATCACCTTGGAGAATTCCTCGTTATATTTTCGTCTCCATTATTGTTTCTCTGTTGCTTTTCAATGTAACCGACCATCTGGAGGTGATGCTTCTCAGAAAC
>UYYF01000027.1:0-72279 GCA_900618365.1 Thelazia callipaeda
GTATAAACTTAATGGCATTGTTTAGTCATATAAATGAAAGAAAAAATTGTTTAATAATGACGAAATATATTCCTCGAATATATACTTGATTACACCTATGAAATGACGATTGCTGTTGCATGCCATTTTGACATTGCCAACAGTCGTAACCAATTTCAAGTTCAGAGGGCAGACATCGGCCATTCGAAAAGACAAATCCTTCCGCGCAGACAAATTCTTTTGGCGTGAATTCTCCGTCACAGTGGACAAAATGCCTCTCGCAATTGTTTAACGACACAGCTTGTCCTTGCCGATTTCTAATAATAATCATGTTCTTTATTGAAGACAATAAATTGCATTTTCATAGTATATTACATTTCCAACTGAAGGATTCAATCACTAATTTCTTTCTATGAATTTGATGTAAATGAAATTTGAAAAATTAGTTCAAGAGGAGATTAGCTCAAGCGACGTGTTTCCAATGCTTCTCTCCAGTACTTCCCCTTCGTTTTTTTTGTGACGCTTGAATTTTTCGATTTGACTCCAAATTTGGTGGCAGAAAGGAAGCTCCCCTGAACTTCCAAAACACAGCACTTTTGGTACTTTTGATCGTGCAGATAATATCAGGTGCCATGATCAGCATGGACTGTTCTCCATCACGTCTATTTCTAGCGCAGGAAAGAAAGAACCAACAGTGCGAGAGCTACACTAATGCTATCAAATGGCAAAATGAACTTTGCCATTGCCCACTTTTTGTCCGTCAAAGTACACAGCTGTGGAAAAATTACTTTTCATGAAGGAAACAGAAGTGCGCTGATGGAAGCACAATACTTCTAGTTATGAAGGTTGCAACTAAATCACAGCCATAAAACCTTTATGAAATGAAAATGTTTTAGGTTAGCCATCTAAATACCTGAAAAAGTTTTGTGTTACTTGAAGACTTTTGATCTCTTCAGGTTCTTTTGCTTACTTTCTCAGATATCCGCAAAATTAAATTCAATATCGTTATTGTAATTTGTTTAAGACTTCAAGCTGCTAGACTCGGATCAATTATAATTTTTTTAAATTTTAATTAAATTCCTAACTTTTTGCATGAAAATGTCAATTACTTGCATATATTAGGCATAATACAGAGGTCATTAACACTTCGTTCTCTGCACTCTCTTAATTTCGCATCATAAATTAGGCCATCTTCACAGTAAATGATATCTTGAATAAATTCGTTGCATCTGATATACCTTTAAAATTTGGCATGAATTCAAAATCTGAATAAAAAATTCAAAAAAATTACTGGAAAAAGTATTTCAAAATGTTTTGCTCATTATTGAAACATATCATTTATATTATTATCACTTTTATCAACATTATCATAAGTTTCACTTTAGTATTTGAATAGTGTTTTAAATATTGTTATCAACAGCATTAAAAGATTACCATCGTTATCATAAAATACTCTCTAAAATTCTGTTAAATATTAATTTTTCATCACCCATATTCATTTGAATGTTGATTTGTAATAGTGAAAAAAATTAACGCAAACATTCATCACGATAGTAGTTTCATTTTGGATGCATTATATTTTCTATTGCTACAAAAATCAAGAAAATTATTGAAATGTCATAATATTAATTAGTACCATGTTCTGCATAGAATTCTGGGAAAACCTAATACATCATAACTGTATACGGCTGTGAGTGAATGCTGACAGTACTCTTGTATGGCATACTGTCTTAGTGAAGTTAGGGTTTTTGTAAGAATTTCAGCTGAATTACACTCGTGTGTGGAAGTGAAGCAGCCAAAAGGTCGTACTTTCATTATCATTTCTGCAAAGATTTATATAAAAATAAACAATTAAACTTTGATGAAAAATGGAGATAAGTGAGCGCTGCTTAAAGTCTTAAATGGTACTAAAAATTAAAAAATGGTAAATAATGGGGAAAAAATTCTTCAGAGTATTTCACTTTTTCTGTGCTTATTTTAAAATTTCAAATGAAAGCTGATGATTTATAACAAATTTCTCAGTTACGAAGGAACCTCTCGAGTGATACAATTTTTAAAAATTCAAAATACATACGTATTTAGAGCAAAAAATTAGATTATTTACCCGCGGGGCAAGCAAATACAAAGCCTTGCTTATAATCTTGGCAAATATAGGCTTGCCGAGAGCAGATACCATCCAAGAACAAGTATATTCCCGGTCCGTCTTTGCAGAAAGTTATCTCCTATACACATATATAACTAAAGCCATAAACTATGCTTAATGTGCTTGCAAAATGACAAATTTCTAAAAATTATAATCTGATAAATGAAATTTAAAGTGTAAGGGTTGGCGGAAGTTCCTAACGCTCAATTATTTTCATTTTTAAGGAGGGAAAAATTTTGAGTGCGTTTTACTCGTATATATTTTTGTGCAGAAAAATGCTTGTCACTTCTAAAATCATTTCGATTTCCGCATTAATTTGTTGGGTCTGTCGAGCAAATACTGCTAGGCACTTATCGCTGATTGCATCACAAACTGTTGCATTGAAAATCTGGAAATTATCTATTTCAACTATGCATTTCTTCCATTGAGCACCATCTTAATGAAACAATTTCAAGCGTGACATTCAACTCCGCCTGTAAACAATGGAAATAAACAAGTTATGACATCGACTAAGAAATCAAATATGCTATTGATTTTTGAGTTGAGAAAAGCGAAGAAGAAGGCTTGACCATTCTGTTAGCACATTTCTCAATAACGGCTCTTGGAAATGAACTCGATAAATCGTAACTGCACCGAATATAAACACTGGAACACGCACCAAGCAAAATGAAATCCCTTCCATCACAAACTTCGTTGAGATTGATCTTATACAGTCTTCCTGATTGACCTTCTGAGTTATAAAAAAGTCTCATAAATACGAATTAACGAGTTCAACATAAAAAGCATACTGAAGCATCATTTTAATTTGTAGTAATTTTTGCTGCAAGAAATTATTTTTGTTATTATCGAAGCAAAAGTTTTGGGACGGCACTGATCATCTAAGCTTATGCGTCTATTTTAGAAGCTGGAAAAATATTATCAAATATTCATTGCACATTTTCTACAGAAGCAGTGTCAAACGAAAAACTTTTCGGATTCTAACCAAAACGCTGGTCACGTCGTATACGTGTTTCATTTTCAAATTTTTTTTTCTGCAAATGATTAAACTGAGTAAATGAAAATATTGAAATGTTAAGTTTTTAAAACTTCACATTTTATGAATAAAAAAGATAATGAAAAAATTATTTTGAATATATACATATATTCAGAGTTTTAAATTTTGGCATGAAAATAATATTTTCATTGGAATTTCATGAATTTCACACATAGCTCACTTGAAAGTAATTGATTTTTCTTATTTAACTTTTACCTGTACCGAATTAGGCGCTGTATTGCAGAAAATAATCACCAATGAACAGAATAATAATTTAAGCGAATTCCAAGGTGAAGTTTGTTTATACATTTATTTGTCTGGAAAAGGATCTTTTTTTTTCAATTTTCTTGATTTGCTAGGTGCCACATGATTCAAAATCAGTGTTTCGAGTACAAAAAGATGGAGAATTTGCAAGCAGTAAGTTGTATAGTTCAAAGTCTTGAAGATTTTATATTTCTACCTAATAACTAGCTTCATATTTCACCGCTACCTAGTGGTTGAAGACTATTGTTGAAGCATTTAAGCACAAACGCTTTCATTTTTGCAAATATGCAAATTTCAATACTTAAAAAAGCTTTCATCATTTTCAAAAAAACAGTCAATGATATATTGAAGAAACGAAGGAAAGGACGATGTTTCAAGAACCTATCATTTCATTTCTGCTATCGAATAATTGTTTTATACTTTTCACACTTGCAACCCATTTATTCAAACATAAAAGGAATGCAAAAAGGCCAAAGCATCATCAGTAATTTTGACTTCCAGAAATGATTGCATGAATCACTTCCGACAGTCTGCGGTATTAAATTCTTTCATTATAATATTAATGTGACCTTTCTCCTCCGTTTTCCCGAAAAACACTTAAATGTTGTATTTAATTCATAAATAAAGCTGAATGATTGATAAGTCAAGTTGAATTTTGAAGTGCAAAGTTAAAAGCTTAGAAATAAAGTTAAGATTGCAAATAGAGCATTTCAGCTTCAGATTGACTATACCAAATTTTCAAAATGCAATCATTTCATTTCAATTCGCTGTCATAGATCTCAAATCATAGTTCGATTTATCTCAGCTTCATAATAAATTCGCTTTGATTCAAATTTTATTCCAGTGAGCAGTTAATTATATGTTTCTCGTACGTAGTCAAGAGAATATCGTTATCACTTAATCAGTTGATCGAACTATCAATGTGTGGATCAAACTTCGCTTTGATAAATACCAAAGAAATATGTAAAACGAAGGTCACATCTCCTCTGCGCAATTTCAAACTTCCCTCTCGCAGTTTTCTTTCCTTCGTGCCAATTTCCATTACATTTTCTACAAACGTCTTTTTTTTGCACAAATTTTCTCTGCTCGATTGCTTTCAGCAAAGAGATGGTAGTTATTCTGGCTCTTCCCCTTAACTTGCCATATGCGATTCAGACATCTTAATAACGTGCTGCTATTGTTTATCAATTTTATTCTGAATATTATTGCATTTGCAATTGTTTATCATTACTGCTGTGTTTGCTTGCAAAGTTCAACCAAAAAGAGATGAATTTGTAATAAAATAATTGTTACATTTGAGTTATTTAGCACGTATAAAGTTTCGTTGCAAACAGTAATTTTTTACTTTAATTAGAACTAAGTAAAAATGAGTATGGAAAATGAAGTTGATGAAAAATACTGATTAATTTATCTCATATGTTTAAAAATGCTTTCTATATTTTTCGTTAACCAATTTCTGTTACCCTTAATTGCCTTCTAAAGTGTCTCACCTTATCCATTGCTGTCAAGAATTTGCACAACTAATATTTCTTGCAAAGTATCAGTCATTGATCCTTCAGAATCTTTTATGCATCATTGAGTTCTCCAACTTATAAGCTATCTACCGACCGCTTATTACTCTTAATAGTGTGCCAACTATTATAATGATACTCTATTTTCATTTTCTTAATGATTGATTGCACTGCGAAAAAGAAGTACAAAAATATTGTGTTAGTATACTTAGTATGCCTGGATAATTATTAAAATTGTCAACTTGCAGTTATTGACAAAATGAATGTAAGCAGTTGCAGTGAAACTTTGCTGCCAATTAAGTTATTTTGCAGTTTTTATAAGGAATAGTTTGTTTCCCGCTCTTATACACTTTCTTCGCGCTTGACGAAAAACAAATTTATTTCGCTCATGAATTAAATCAGTGCGAGGGAAACGAATTAATTTCTGAACTTCGTTTCATGCTAAATGCAGTCTTTTTTAGATCTGAAATGCTCTAATTCAGGATAACTTTTGCTCATTTCATTGCTGAAAATGCGTTTAGTTTTTTATCAAGGGTTATTTATAGTGAAAATGGCAACGTTGATATCTGTTATTCTTGATATTACAATTATTATTATTACTAATGCTTGCATCGCCATTGCGCGGGACATGTGACAAATTTTAAGAAAGAGATGAACTTTTTCACTGCATGGCCCATTTCTTGTTAGTTTTAAAACAATATAACCAATATTGGGGATAATGAACTTTTGGATATGATTACACTGAAATTCATACGTAATTCAGAGCAGTTTTAACTGAAGATCTTACAACTCCGCTAATTAAATCCATGAGTGCAACGCAATGTCTGCAAAAAATTTTGTTTTCTTACAATCTGTCTTTTTTTGTGAGAATTAAATTCATCAGAGTGCAAATTAGACAAAGTTTCGTGATGCAGATAAAATAACTTTATTGAATAATTTTTCAGAATATTCAAATTTTGCAAAGTTAAATTGAGTGCGAGTTAAAAGAGTACTAAAATAGGTATAACGATTATTAAGTGAATTACCAAAATAAATACATGATTCTTTGTAAACGGATAGAAATAAATTTGTGCTCCTTATCTTGCTATCAGTAATTAAAAAATAAGAGGTGTATGTGTTATAATGATATAATATGGTAGTTTTTGAATTAAGAAAACATTTCACTCACAATATAATGCAATAATCGGATTTCAGTAGTAATAACATATATAATAATGGGATTTGATGCGTATTGTGTATGACACAATTGTAAATATTCGGATAAAGGTTTAGAGAGAGGGTAGCAAATGGAGCGAATAGTACAATTAAGTAATTGCTAATTACAGAGTGTGCTGCGAGCAGAATCATAGTGCTATTTGTGAGGAGGCGATGAATAAAGTCAAGTAAAGTTTGATGGAAGGAGGAAGGAGAGAGGCGAGAAACTGGTTTATTGCATTGACTTCCTTGAAAATAACTGAATGAATTTAGAATTCTATTTGTCTCTTTTGAATCTCATGAGATGAACTAAGCCTGAAGTTTTTGAAAGAACAGCACAAACTGAATAGAGCAAGAAATAAGAACAGGCGAGCTCTTGCACAAACACACACACACATACGTTAAGTCCGATCAGTCTACATTGCTAGAGTTGATCTGATCACAAATTAATTCAAAGTCCAGAAATGTTGCATCCAAGCTGATTACTTGTAGAATCAAATTTTCATTTCATCTTTTTCTTGCTTCACTTCACTTCTGCTCGCTTCATTTAACAATTAATTGTTGAATCATTTGTTCTAAAAACTATTAAAACCTTCATTGCTACCTCTGCTTCACAAATTAGTCAGCAGAATAAATTGGATTAAAGTAAATATTATATTAAGTTAAGCCGGAAATTCTCGCTCTTACATATACCTTAAATTGCATAGATATTTGCTTGTAGAAAATATTCCATACTGCGTGCTGTACTACCAAAATTAGTATACATTATCGGTTGAAACTTGTTGCACTGCAACAATTTGCACTCAGTAATTTCCTCTCAGCAGCGTAAAAACTAAGTTGTAAGCACTTACTCACACAAATAATAACTACTCATTTCTTTCTTTACTTCAATTACGTAAGTGAGCAAAGGTCTTGCACGGAACAGTGATTAAAAAGCAGAAACTTTAATATCTTTTAAACCTGTTCTTAGGTACCTTTGTTTTGTCCTATACATAATAAATAGTATACTGCAGATGTCGACATCATTTTCACTGCTCTTTCTTTCTTGAAAACATTCTGTCTTCAATTTTGAAATAAAAACATAGCATCAAAAGTTGTCAGTAAATATTTATTGTAGACAAATGTACTATATAAATATAACTCTTTAAAATTTTGTGAGTGATAATAGCAATCAGATGACGTTGTTGCTCAATATGTTACTGTTATTTATTATTGGCGAAGAAATAATAATAATAAAGAAAGAAACTTTGGAGGTTAATTTTTGTTTTCGCTTTACTGATTCTGGCGCTGGATCACATTCTGGCACTCCGGCTGTACTTGTCCCGCACTCATCGTTTTCGCATCGTCCTCGTGAAATCCATAACGAGTGAGATGCTTTCAAGCGTCTTTTGAGAACTATGGTTGAATATAGCCTCGACGTGATCAGATTACTGATCTCCTTCACTTGGAGTTTATGGAGCTTGGTTACAATCCCATCCCAAGTCATCACATACATAATTTTTTCATCCTGCATTTCATCTCTGACAAGTATATCAGCCAATAGGTCATATTTACATCTTTTCTTGGTCTCGAGTGCTGTCAACCTGTCCTGACTAGTGATGCCAATCTCTATCAGGATTACTTCACGTCGCTTCTTATCGTAAATCATTACATCCGGTCGATGTGCTTTTATTCTGATTGCAGTTCTCACTCGTGTATCGAGTCTGATCTCCACGTTCTCATTTGCGATGATAACCTGAACAGAATGGCTTCGCATGCGCGTGAATGCTTTCAGACTATACTTCTTGCAGAGTCCCAAATGGATGCATCGTAGGACCTCACTGTTTTTTCTAGTATAGTCATGATATAACGTTTTTTTGCACTTGCTAGATGGCCCACCGTCTTCACACGTTCCTCACAATATTGGCACATACCTTTCTCAGCTCCAAACATATTTCTATCTTAGAGGTTACAGTATCGTGCTTCATCTTGCGGGGTAGTGTTTCCGTATCGTAGCCATATTGATGAATCAACTACGGACAATATTTTATTCGTCCGCATCTTGTATAGCTTTGCATGGTGAGTTTTCATTTCAATTTCGCTATATAAGAACGTCTTCTGGGCTGCAAACACGTTTTCGACAGTAGGATTTTCTGCGAGGTTGTACCTATCTCTTGCCAAGTACGTGTTATGAGCTTTCCTCTGTTTCAAAATGACTGCCCTCCTGGTATATATGGGTGCGGTATCTACAAGAACATTATGTAGTTGGAGAAGTATAAGCTCATTTCCTTGCTTAACACGATGAAATCAACGTCCTAGCTCATCCCTCGGCAAGTACAGTCTTTCAAAACATGCACATTGTGAATTCCATGTTTAACTATTTGATATCGTGGTCTATAGCTTTAACGTCTTCTAGTTACAGCTTGAGCATCCCTATGTAATAATTTATTAAACTTATGACGTCACGTGCTCATTCAATCCATTAATAAAGTTCTTGCCATTTAGTGCAGTTTTGGCTAATCGTTCACTTTTCACAACAATCTCTGTTCGGACTTGATTGTAGCTTTCACGGGTAGGTGCACTAGTCTTGATTTTTGACTATTTCAAGGTATTTGTACCCTTCAATTCCTTCCAATAGCGCCTTTATCAACGCATACCTCGGTATTAGTGCTGACTTTGCTGAATTCACTTTTAGCCCTATCACATCAAGAAACCTTCCAACTTCTTCTGCCATAGATCTCACGATATTCTCATCGGTCACAAAGATCTTGAGATCATCCACAAACAGCAGATGATTTGCTATGTACATTCCTCCATCAGTTTGAACTGCCACCTTGGGTACCTTATATTAAGCCGACGATTTAACGATTCATGCACAGGACAAAGAACAGCACAGAAAGGCTATCAGCATGGAGAATTCTTCGTTGCATTTTATTCTCCATTATAGTTTCTCCATTGTTTTTCAGTACGACTGCCCATCTAAATGTAATGCTTTTTAGAAACCTGCTGATCTACGATGGCATGTTTTCAATGCACTCAATAGGTATCCGTAATTAACTGAGTCGAACGCACTTTTGATGTCATGCTAGGGTCGGTTCCCTTGCTCTCTGCAAACCGCCAAGTTCATCAATGCCTGTTCCTTCGTACCTTTAACCTTGGTAACAGTTCCTAATTGATCATTTGCAAGTAGCTTTTTCATGGCAACATCTAATTGCATGACACGTACCACATGTTTCGTTGTCAACTTGTGAAGATCCGACATATAAGTTATTGGCCTGAAGTCGCTGCCTTTACTTGCGATACCCTTTAGAATCAGGTAGGTAGTACTTTTATAGAACCAGGGATCCTGTTCCTCCCCATCCAGACAAATCTTTCTTACTATTTTGTGCAGGTATGAATGCAAGGAAGTGCACTTTTTATTAAAAAAGTTATAGGCTCCATCAGGCCTTGACGCTTTCCAATTGGCAAATAAAAAATTACCTTCCCAAATTTGGCTTCAGAGGGAAATTATCATGCACTTCATGATCTGAAACGAATTTTTTCAGATATTCGTTGTGCCTAATATTGTCATCCTTTCCCATCCCGGAGTTTTACATCGTATCTCAGAACTTCTGATTTCCTCTGTCCCTGATATTCTGGCTAATAGGCTGTTCTTCTATCAGATTTCTATAGAACTATCTTCTGAACAGCTCAAATCTGGCGTTTTCCATTTTGAATGCACATCGGATCTCATAACTTTTAATTTTACTTTCGTAAACCCTCACACTGTGTGTCAATATGCTTAACGCTTCATGACAGTTATGCTTAAGAGCAAGTATGAGATTCATTTCCCTCATACACTTTTGGCTGCTTTTAAATCCTTGCCTCCAAGTTTTCCATTAACCATTCTATATTCTATGGTTTTGTGCAAATTTAACAAGCTTACCTTCTTTTCTACGCT
Source organism: Thelazia callipaeda (assembly GCA_900618365.1). Classification (NCBI taxonomy): domain Eukaryota; kingdom Metazoa; phylum Nematoda; class Chromadorea; order Rhabditida; family Thelaziidae; genus Thelazia; species Thelazia callipaeda. Next base: position 10,044 of record UYYF01000027.1, read on the forward strand.
TGCCTACCCGATGGCTTCTTCTTTCGCTTGTCATGACTTTATAACACGGTTGTGCTACTAGGAGCTGACTCGCAATATCGGTCATTGACTTGGGAGATTCTGTGTGGCATATTCACCCGCCGCTTGGTTCACTGCTCCAAGTTATACTTGGAGGTCGACGCTCTCTGATATTATCAGGGTTTATCTTACGTCTCTGTGCTTCTTGCATCAGCATTAGATATTTCTCCTTTACATTTTGATAAACCTCAAATTCGTGTATTGTATTTTGCTCGAAGTGCGTATCTTGTGCTTTGATACTTCTGTTGACTTCTCCAAGAACCGTTTCTGAGAGACGGATGACCTGCTAATACTGCTGATCTGAGAATTCGCTTGCTTATTCAGTTTATTGAGAGTAATAGCATACAGAAACAACTTCTCGCTTTATAAGAAAATGACCAGATGGCGATCCCCCTCTCGGCAGTCTTCCAAATCAGTCAAGGACTGCTTTCAGCACCTCTTCCGGCTTCCTGCTTTGCGAAGTTTCAATTCAACCGAAGAGTGCTTCAATCGTGATCATTTTGCTGATGCTGGGTTTCGGTGTATTGGCAGTATGTTCTTTCATACTTTTCATATAGCTTTTTCAACTGCATTTGTTTTTCTGTTATTTTCATTTATGATTCCAGACGCGGACTTTTTCCTTTAACCCTCCATCCCTCCATTTTATGCTTCTTGAACACAGTCGCTCAGAGTTATCCTCGAAGTCAATCCCCCAGCACCCAGGCGAAGCCGAGAATTTAATAATAATAATAAATAGTGAATGTATTAATTGATTTATCCGTTGTTTATGAAGGAAAGAAGAGAAAAGGGAAGGAAATCAAAAATTATAATGCAATTATAAGAAATTATGCATTTGTTTTGAAAACATAAACAAAACTGGATTTGAATTGCTTTCAAAAGTTTTCCTAACAGAAACAACACTTACAAAAATAACGCATAAATCAAAGAGCTTTTGATTTGACATTCATCATTTTCTTGTTTGTTTTTTCTCCTTCGCTTACCTTCTCGGTGATATCTCCCACACATTATTTGCATGATGATGCTGATAATAAACAAATAAGTACAATGTGAATAAATCAGTAATGAATAAGTAATAAGTAATCTAACTATGTACTTTGAGTTTTGACTAAGAAAAAAGGCAAATCTGAATTCTGAAGGTGAGAGAATGAGGCGGTCTTTTTGTTTTTCAGAAAACTTGAAGCTATTCTTACTAAATTGAAATTGTTGAAATTAAAAGAGGCAAATTTTTTATGCTAACTTTTTTCACATTCAATAAAATTCTGCTTAAGACTTTCTTTGTTCCCAAGAAAATTGAATTTTTCTGCCACAAAACACTTCTGTGCATTGCTGTCTGCTTATCTAAAGTAAACTTTCACTATTTCGTCGGATATAATTATTTCTTACTATTATTACAGTACTATCTCATTACTACTACTATTAGCTTTAATTAATATACTTGGTTTTCTTGAACTCACAACCATACATTTTGTGTGCAAATCACATAAAACTGACAATTGATGGGTTCAAAAACGATTTAATCTATACTTAATTGATTGAAAGTAGTTCGAGTTGCATCTCTTTTTTCAAATTATCAAATAGTTTTTTGTAAGGCTTGCACAGAACACAAGAAGTTTGCAAGTTATAAGGAATTTTAACCAAACGAACGGCTTTGAAAAATAGTTATTGAATTTTAAAAATTATTTTTTATGAGAGAGTATTTCCGGTTTTAGTCCTGGAGCTAAGATGGGACGGACATGTATACTGAAGGGATAAACTTTTGGATATTTAAATTTGCATAGATGCAATTTAATTTATGCAAAATATTTGCTTTGAAACAATACTTGCAGCAACTTTTCTCCATTATAATTGTGATTAAATGTAATCACATTGCCAATCACTAAGGCTGTTCTAATGACTGGTTTACGCCATTGTTCAAGCATCACTTTTAGTACTGATATTAACAATAAATTTATTATTATTATTATTATTGATCGCAGATCATTCACTTCCAACCCGTATCATTTATAATTCTTAGTGGCAAAAGTTGTTGTTACCATTGCTGTTTCATTTAGCGAACACAACTAATAATATAATTAGTAATAGATGAACTATTGCTCAGTATTATGTTGTGGTCACTTTTCATATTTTTAAAAACTGTATCATTCAAAGTCTATTTAGACTGAGTTATATAAAAAATTGTTTTCAAAAATTGTATCACAAAACTACATCTAATTTTTTTAACGACTTTTAAATTACTTTTAAAACAAAGTAAAAAAATAATTTCTCGTTTATCCTATTATATTACACTGTTACACTTATCCTTTTTCCTCAAAACAATTTAAGACATTCTTCGTCTGTTTGCTCTAAAAATTTTGCACGAACACTATAAAATGCGAAATATGTGTGATTTATACATTTTCTGTAGCATTCTCATTTTTGCGCTGCTAATCATTATGACAATGTGTCCAAAAGCATTGGAATTCATCGAAATTCTGCTGAAAGTGGAATTGAAACCTTAAAGTGTTAACAGTTAGTGACGTTCAACAAATTTAATGAAATTAAGCCGAAAGCATTTTCGGATCGTAAACTAGTAGCAGTCTGATAGAAAATAATCTATCTTTATTTAATTCAAAGTATATTATGTGATCATTTCAATGCAATGCTTGCTAAATGAACATTTTTCAGAATGGTATCATTTATAATTCTTAGTGGCAAAAGTTGTTGTTACCATTGCTGTTTCATTTAGCGAACACAACTAATAATATTAAAAAAAAATTTAATTTGAAATCTTTAAATATTTTTAACTCAAACAGCATTCAATCCAAAAATGTTTCAAAATTCTTCGCTTAATCACTGAAATTCAAACTTTGTTGTTAAATTTATGGTAGTCAGTGAAAGAAAAGTTTACGGTATTCAATCGAATTATCAGAGATAGTTTCAAGCATAAATTTTACGAATAGTTTAATTTGAAATCTTTAAATATTTTTAACTCAAACAGCATTCATTTAATTTCATGATGAATTAGCAATGCAAAAATTATGTTTGAAAAATGAAAGAAAATTATTTTTCTGATTAATTTTGTAGAAATAATTCGAAAAATTCTATTTTGTTATTTTTTAACGATTATTGAAAATTGGAGCTGTTTTTACTTCAGTTTTTCTTCAAAAATTCTTACCACTTTAGTTATTTTTTAAATTTCTCCTATCATCACATGCTATTATTTTAGGTTGAAGTTAAAAAATAGCAACACAAGAAGACAAATTAAAAGATGCATTGTGGATTAAAACTTTTTTTCATGTTATATTGATTCATTCTTCATCTGAATATTTTGAATTTTATATTCTTGTAGTCTTGAGAATGAATTATTAATTTGAACAACCTGTCTTAATTTGCGTTTAAATTCAATTATATCTGATTTGAACTAAATGAAATGTCTTTTCAAATTTAAAAATGCTTTGTAAAGTATCTTCAAAACATTTTTGGATCTTCCTGACTCAAAATAAAAGTTCTATCAAGAGATTGGATGTAGAAAAGACGACGTGAAACTGACAGAATTGAGTGAAAGAAAAAATACAATTCTCGTTTATGCCATCATCTCTATACAAATACATAAAGTAAATTTAATACACCGAAACACATGACATGTCTTAGTATTTCTGAATCATTTACTTCGTCCATTGTAAGTTTGGAGCATTTTTGACAATTTCACCTGGTTTCGTTTGCAACAAACAAAATTCGTTTCCTCTGTTGTTCGTGCGAAACAAGTTTTGATAAATTTAAAAAGTATATATGATTGACTTCTTGACCGAACCAATTTTTACAGCGCAACAAAAACTGCCTGCAATCAACATAAAACCTTATTTACATCCAGCAACCAAAGGTACCTGCGCCTGGTACAATCTTATTACCATGAATGCGCAGAAAAACATTTTGATTGATTTATTTTTCATTTAAATTAGTAATTAATTGTTTGAATTTCAAGTCTTCCTGTTGACTTAGCTTTGATCAATTATGAATTTCATTTGTTTAATACCAGGCTTGACAGTTATGAAATAATTAAGATAAGAGAATAAAATGTTTTTGTTACAGTATCTTTGCAACATTTTTCACTGCACTGTAATTGCTCAACGAAAGTATTACTATATTTGGCTGTGAATCATAAATTGAGGCTAATTTGATTTGACTTCAAACGATTTTGTAGGAAGCATGGATAAGAGCTGTTTAGCAGCGTCCTAAACATCTCTCACTATACCGATTGGTAATTAATTATAAAAGTGAGTTGTAGATGATGAATAGCAAAAGAAATGCGATCCAACCAGATAAGCAGATTCCTGGAATGATTTCATCAACGAAAGATTCTAAAATGACGAAAGGACGAGACAGGTGCTGCTGCAATTTATTACACGTGATCAAGGCGACACTGCTCATTGGATGTTTGGAACTTTGCTTTTTTTCCTATGAAGTATCTTTTGATGAATCAATACTAAATTAATACCAAATACAATCAGATAGGAAACAAAAGTGAGCACAAGAACCTTGTAGTTGTTGAAAAAGTATTTTGCAACGAAGAAAGATGTAATGTATTTAAAGCCCTAAGTTACCGAAGATGCGTGCCTTAACTTTAAAGTGTGAATATGTTTGATTTAAGTAATTAAAAAGTGAAAATTACTGAAAATAGTGCACAAAGCACTTTGACAACTTTAGGTATTTTCTACAGCACATCAATTTATGCAAACGGGTGGGCAATACATAACGTCATTGTCCATATTCTTATTTGGAGTGATTCTAGCTATAATTGCTGTGATACTACTGTTTCTGGCTATCAAAATATCAACTCCATACTTACTAGTGCCGCACATTCTGATGCAGGTGATGCTTTGAGGGTAATCATTCTTTGTGCACTGCTTCCTTCATTCTGGCATCTAGGATTTTTTCATAACAAAATTATTGATCAAGATGATAACGGACATTAATCTTTTCAAATTAAGTATAATCTAGTCCATGCTGATCAGTTTTTTACTTTATATCAGCTCGCATTTGTATGAGCAATTTTTTCATGCAAATCAGTGTTACTCATATGATATCACTCATTGAAAATCAAAAAATCAATGAAAATAATTAATTATGAGTAAAATAATTAAATTATGGTTATTTTAAATTAATTCTATAGTTTCAGGCTGCAGCTGTGTGTGTGTTATCATCATTGTGTTTATTTTGTTTGTTCACTCTGTTGGCTGGAACGAGCCTGGATTTCAGGCTTGTTTTTCTTATGCCTCTTTAATTCTGATGTTTTTGCCTTACATTCATTCTTTTAAATCTTCATTTCAAACCACAGTAGAAACTTTGGGTTATGATAGAGTGAGCATGCATTAATTAGCAGTATTAGGTCATCTTAGCTTCATTTTCACAATCTTCAGTTAATTAGAAAAAATTCTTTTTATTTATTCATTTTTTATTCAATAAATAAATAGTAATACGTAATACTTGACTTCACTGATAAAAGCATGTTGTGCAGACTTCTCGAGGCGTAAGTCTGTTGAAAAAATTCGATACTGGAAAACAGTACGTGTATGTGTTATTATTAAATAATAATGTCTCTAAAAATGAAAAAAGTAACAAATCAAAGGCAAATTTCAGACTGGTTAATGCAGACGATAGTTTCACTGACAACAGTCTGATAGCAAATATGTTGGATGAGTCGGTGATAACTTATGATTTTACTTTTATTTCTAAGAGTTTCGTTCTGATTTTGTCCATCGCTTGTATGCTACTATTCTCTCTCGCACTATTTCAGGTTTAATTCATCTTTATTTATTACTCGAGTAATTATTACTTTTCGTTTCATTCTGAATTATAAAATTGCAAGCAAAAACTGAAATTTCGCTCACACAAACAAAAAAGTGATCTTTAGTGTTATTTGAATTGAAGGTGTGGATGCTAATTATTGTTTTGGCAGCGTTCTTTCACTTGCAAGAAAAAGTCAATCAAAAAAGTCAACCTGCTGATGGCGTTAACTCCACTACAAATGCCAAATCGAGCACCGAATCTCCCAAAGGATCTTTCAGAAATAAACTAAGCACTGACAAATGTTTTTCGATGGAATTTAATCCAAAAAATTTACCTGCGAGAGGAGAAACAGGCTGCTAGTTACTATACTATTAATTAACTAATTAATTAATTACAAATTTTTGCACTGATGCATTAATGCAAAGTTGAAAAATTATTGACCATTTGTTTAAATTCATAAAAAATCACTTAACTTTCAAGTTATTTTAGCATTCAATTTCAGAAAATTATTATCTTTTGCCACCAATTATTTTCCAATTGTATTTATTTTGATTACAGTTCTCGTAATGCGTCAACTGATCTGATCTCACTTTTATAACGTGTCAGTTATTATTTGTCACGTTTTGTTATTCATTAAAAAGATGTTATATGATTATGCTTTAATTTTCTAACAAAAGTCGTGCACATTATTTTGTTATTTTTGGGATTAAAACATGCAAAAAAATTTTTTAGAACACAATTTTGAAAATAGAAATCATTCTGCTGAATATGCTTGAAAAGTAAAGCACCGATGTATTGGTTGAGAAGTGCTTATTCATTTTAACAGGACAAAATCCTCCAGCAAAATGAATAATTATTGATTCTCTCAAATATTTAATCTTTCTAAAAAATGAATACGTTCATAAAATGATCATGAGAGAAACTAGTGGTATTTATTCTTTTTGTGCGATCAAGCACAAAGAAATTGAACTTGAAAAAACGCAAACTTTAAACTAAGAAATTTCTAGAAGATTTAAACCTTAGATATTTTATATCAGTCTGCAAAAAATGCTGTGATTAACTAAACATGAAGTCACTAACATGCAAAGCTCATTCCCAAGTTGAATTTTACAATAACATATTTGATTAAACAATAGCAGCAAGTTATCGCAGTGACGTCGCTTATCTGTTGCGATTCATTTCGTTTACAAATTTTGAATGAAATCATCAGTATTTTATTTCGCAAGCAATTCCTAACGCCAATAATTTACTCTTTAGTATTGTATTGGTCATTAATTTTATTTTGTTGCTTACAAGCTTCCGGAATGTGTAAAAATAGCAATCAAAACAGCTTTAGTAACAAATGACAATAATATATTATGATCCCTTGAAAGTATTCTCCTGTAGTTATTCAGCATTGGAATGCTCACTTGACTGCCATCACCGATTACTGGATGTGAAACGATTCAAAATCTTCATTTAGAAAGTCAATAAGCATCAGATGGACTTTAAAATGGGATCATAATATATTATTGATTTAATTAATTCCAAGAACTGCCACTACTTATTTCAATGAAAATTGCTGTATCAGCACATTTAAAATAGAACAGGATGAGTGCAACCTTGAAAATAAACAACGAGCATTCACACTCATTACTCACTAGAATAACTGATAATTGTTAAATTTGCTGAGAACTTGACCCATTACTTTGGCATTGCTTCTGAGTAATAATACGAGAGTGTGAAAGTAATGAAATTTGAAGAGCAACGCATACATTTTTTGCTTTGTGTTTAGCTTAAGGTAACTTCTTTCATTGCGGATAGAGTAGTCTGATTCAAATTTCTTGCACTCACTTGCTGTGCAAATCTTAGAAGCAGAAGAGTGACATAAGCTATGGATGGTGTGCAGTAGCAGTGAATATTTGAGAGAAACGTTTCTGCGATAAAATAGATAAATAAATGATACTTGTGCTGGAATTTGCTTGGTTTAACCTATCCCAACAGGTAAGTACTTAAATGTCATTTTTGATTTCTGCTTCTTCTTCCTTTGTTACATGGTAACTTTCCGGTTTTCGGAGTAAAAAACCTGCTCGACGAAACTATTATCGCATCGATTAACGCATAGAGACGGTTCATTTGCCTTATTTGGCATCAAAATAAATAATATTTATGAATTTTCGTATTTAAAAACAGAATATGCAACAAAGCGATCAGTCACCGATATTTTCATCATCGTTACTTTCTTCACTTGATAGAAATTTGCGTGCTTGGACTTATTTTGAAAGGTTATTGATCGCGCTACTTTTAAGCTCTCCATAATCACTCATTTCAGTCTTCAAAAAAATTTATAAAATTTATATATTTTCAATTTATTCTCGATGATCTACGCACAGTGTTTGAAATTTTTTTGGAGCTATCAATTTAGAGCTAAAAAGATTAGCTTCAAGCGCTTTTGTCTACTTTGCAATTGCTTAATCGAATAAACTTTTCGTGTTACTCATTTTGCTTCGAAAACTTTTCAACGAAATGCGTGAAAGCACTACTGATACTTATTTGACATATAATTGACGAGAAATGGGAAACAAACTAAAAAATTGCAAAATCTTTTGCTTGAAATTTCACTTTCAATCAGTGTTGGTAAACTTTGGTTGCAAAGTTGCTTGAAACAAAGTATTATTTGTGATGAAGAGAATACTGTAGATTTGAAAACATTAAGTGGTACAATGCCTGGAAAGCAACATGCTAGAAATCCAACATTTAGCAGTAATCCTGACAGTCATCAGAATGCATCAAATTCGGGGTGTCTCCCTGGAAGTGCAAATGCTTTTTTGGACCAAAAAGAACAACAATCTTCGAATTTATCACAAGCAACAGATTACTCATTAACTCATAAAAATGGTATGTGGTTCTGATTTGACATAATTTATTTTGAGCTTTTTTTTATTATCAGCTTTATCTAAGGAGAAACATTTAATACAATGGCATCGATTCAAGTTTTAGATTCTTCGCAGTTTAAGAACAACTCTAATCGATATGGATATACTAAGTCACCTGGTCACTATTCCCCCAATACGGGTGGTTACTCTTGGCTACAATCGCAAATACATCCCGCAGAATTGATACAAACCACACAACATATCAATTATGATATGCCACATCGACGTGCAAGTATTCTGATGGGGCAACGTTCACTGAAGCTGATTGAGGAATATGAAGAAAAAAAATTAACGTTTGTATTCTTAACATCTTTACTTAATTTTAGCGCAATCAAAAATCTTTCTTTTTTATCATATTTAATGTTATCAAGTTTCATTTCAGATTCGTTAAGCTTATCATTACAATATACAGTAATTGGGGACTTTGGATCGCTAAATTTGCTTGGCCCGCTATAACTTTATGCATACTAGTTGCTTCACTTTCTCTTATTAAAATATTACGCACCCCGTTAGTCACGTAATTTATAATTTTTTCATATTAGTTGCTTTATTATTTGCGTTGCTCTTGTTTCTTTTAAGTATTAAGTTGATTTTAGCTAGTTTTATTTCTAATCGCCTTACTTTTTCAATACTTGCGTTAAAATTATTCATAAAGATTGCAAAGTAAGGTTACAAACCGATTGGTAACACAGCTTGATATTTCTTTCTTAGTGAATTACACGTGTATTAATGATATAGATCAAAATACTGTGATGCACTGTTATGCAGTCTTTTGTGCTATGAAATGTATATTAGTATGCAGTGGAACACAAATTTTTTAGGCAACGCAATGATTTAAAGGGTTACGCTCCATTTGAAGCGCGTTCTCGTGTGGAATACAACAAATATTTAGATTTCTTTTCAAGCAACAGTGACGTGCCAGGAATAGCCACATATATCTTTGTTACGGCGAAAGATGACGGATCTATGCTCAGACCAGACCATCTTAATGAGACTATACAGGTCAGTTTGATATTATTATGTATAATAATTTTTTATGCACAGTTACTATTCATAAAATTACTCTTAAAGTTATATTTACAAGACAAATTTTTATTTGAATGGAAAATGCATACTATAAATTGCGGTCCGCACTCTCAACAGATGATCAAGAAGCAATTTTAGGTGCTCGATTTAACTTTAAATAACATCACGATGTACAATCCCATCAATAAACGTCATTTAGCATTCAGCGAATTTTGTCACAAATTTTGCTTAGCGAACGAGCCTGTGCGTCAATTTTACGTGAGTGAGTGGATCTTTGTAAATATTGACTAAACGTGCTAAATTTAGGAACCAAAGCGAAGTTTGGAAATTCCATAATTTTATATTTTCCATGCAATTTTCAGCATGAAAAATATGAACATATCACAACTTTTTCATTGTATTACTAAGTGAAATTCAATTGCCACCATTGCTCGTGACGTCTTAAACGTTATCTTTAACGTATTCAAAATGCGTTCAAATTTATCAGTGGTGAAACTAATATTCAATATCGCTTTTTCCAAGATTTCAGTATTTGCAATGTGTAGTATAGAATATATTTTAAACAGCTTGAACCTAATTAAATTTAAGCCATGAGTAGAACAAGAATCTCCATCAGGAAAAGCAATCAAGTGAAAGATCTAAGTAATAAAAATAAATGACTAGAATTTCAAACATTTTAGCAGAAAAACGTTATGTATCTGTCTGCAACCATATTAATCTTTAAAAAATGTATTGAAAACTGCCCTCATTCATTCTTTACAACTTAACTGAAGCACACTGTATAATATTAAAAATAGCTTATTCAACCTTTCTAAAGAAATTATAGCTTATCAAAAGAGAAGTGAAATATCAAATAGAGTGATAATCGGATATTATGTGAATTAATATTGATTACTATTGCAATACTGCTGTTTGCTTTTTACTTTTGCTTCAGTAAATTAGATTCAGAATCATACAATTTTTTTCCGAGTATCAAATTCCGAACACAAAAAAATGGTATAATTCACAGTTACAACTCAGATGAAACAACTGTTATCAAATTGTAATATTTATAGTAATTTTAGAATGCTTATTTGGTACAAAAAGAATACTTAAAAAATGGTAGTCGTCCAAATCCATTCTTACTTCTGAAGTATCCCATCAGTACTTTATTCGGTAGGAATGTTAGCATACAGGTGAGTATACTGTTAGTTTATCTGATAGCATATCATGGTATTACATTAAGACTGTGGTAACATTTATGCATGTACATGATGTTTTGTTAGCTTTACAACGATACTGTGGAATTGCCGAAATTTGAAAGTTTATGGTCGCTGCTAATCGGTTAAATGATACTTTGCAGCCGTACTTCTTTGGAATTAAATTACATGATCCGAAAAATGACACTATAGAAGAAATAAACGAAGAACACGAAGGAATCCATGAACTCTTTGGAGAAAATACTGATGTGACGCTATTCTCATCCGAGAACAATTCGTTTTCCGCAGTGACCAATATGAAGTCAGCAAAGATGATTTCACTGCAATTTAGAGCTTTACACAATAGCAACTGGAGCAGTGATAATGTCAAGCAATGGGAAATGAGCGTTGTCCACTTCTTCCAGTACAGTATTTCTTTGCAAGCTTCCACGCTTGTTTAATTAATGCTGGATCGATTAATATATTATTGATACTTGAAGAATAGATTTAACAGTATCAATTTTTGTCTTCTCTTTTAATTTACTGAACTTTGCATTCAGTGAGAACTCTCATATAAGACCAATTTATAATCCTAGCAAAACATTTAATTAAGCCTACTACTACTACTACAGTAATGCTATCATATTCATAAAAACTATGGCTTATTTCACTTGGATTAGCTAAGAAAGTACGGTTTTTTTCATAGAAACTATCAGTCAAAGCATTTGACGATTTACGTATCGTCGACCACTTATATCGAAGAAGAGATGATTCGTGTCGGAATATCACTTTTACCGTATCTAACAGTTGGCTTTGTCATTATGTGTACCTGCTCCGTAATTACAGTAATGATTCGTGCAGCATACATGCATCAAAATAGCATATTTAAAGTAATCTCTGCCATTTTATATAATGACAAACGCTGCACTAGCATTTTTACGAAAAACTGAAGCAAGTAACATATGAGCAAAATTACTTATTTAACTTGTGATTGTTGATTGTTGAGATGAAGTAAGTAACAGATCAACGTTGTCCATTTCAGATTCTTCTGGCCATAATGGCTTGCGTGACGCCACTTCTGGGTTGCTCCACCGCAATGGCGATACTGTTCTTGTTCGGTATGAGATTCTCCTCGGTACTCTGTGTCGTTCCCTTCTTAGTACTATCTATTGGTAAAGAAGTTTAATATTGTTCTTAAAAGAATACCATCTGCTTTTTTTTATCGTGTAAAGTATAATATACTTAAATTAATAAGTTTTTTTGAGTATTGCAACAATTACTGTAACCATATTATTCTTAGAATGTTACTTTATTATTGTTCTTTATTTGCGTCATTTAACTCCAATTTCCTGATTTTTGTTTTTACATTTAACTCAACCAGCTAAATGTTGTTTCTGAAATATTTTTTTATATAGCTGTCCTGATGTTTCTGATTGAACAAATAATTTATGATTTTAATTAATGATGTTTGAATCCTTTCGACTAGTTCAATTATACAAACCTTTGCTAGTAATGTCAGCAAAACTGCAGGAGTTGACAGTTCTTACTTGATGATTCACGAATGGCAACGGCTAACAAAGGAGATTCGAAATGGCGAGAAGAAAGGGGGATCTGCTGGACACCGTATTTCTGAGGTCAAGAAGTTAGCTAACTCTCAAAGTGAGCAAGTGAAGGTTTATAGCAACAATAATTTTTACAAAAATTCAGGTTCTTGGTGAGGTAGGCCCTGCAATACTCATTTCTGCGATCACTAACATATTAGCAGATGCCGTCGGTTGCTTTACATCATCACCAGAAATTCGTTTATTGTGTATTGCTAATTTATTCTCCATGTTTATGGCATATTTATACCAGGTGCATTTATTATTTTAATCAGTTGAACATAAATAATGTCATAATTGTTGTTTGATTATTTAATCATTCAGTATTAAAAATATTGGAAACCGAAGCACGCACAATCGTTTGCAAAAAAGAAATTACTTAAATTTGTTGATACTTAAAACGAGCTAAAGCTTGCTTCAGATGACATTTTATTCTGCATTAATGGCAGTTATTGGAAAGTTTGAAATTGAAGCAGAAGAAAAGGATGATCGTATCACAAATATTGTGATTGGGAAAGGTCAAGTAAATATTAGAAAACGTAGCGAGGTCATTGTAAGTTATTCGAAAGAAAAAAAAGTTTGATTTTTACGGTAATACATCACTTACTTGTTTATTTCAAATATTTAAAAGCATAATTATCATTGGTTCTATCTCAGTATTAGTCATTATTCTTTATTGAGTCTTCACTACACGAACAAGTTCTTGCTCAATTTGCAGTTCATAAGATGTAGCTGAAAATGCCAACAATGTCACAGAATATACAAACATTTTATTATTCACTGATTGCTTCGTTTTCCAGCGCAAAAATTCAAAGTTCCATGATAGGTCGAAATTGTATATTAGTAAATATATAAAAGTATATGTGGATATTGTCACTCATCCCATAATTGCAATACTTGTCGCACTTGCTTACGTCGTTTACGTTGCGATTTCAGTTTGGGTTTGTGCTTTTTTAAAATACTCTTTTATAACTAAATCTGAATCTCAGTACTTGAAATTCCTTTTATGAACTTAATTAAGTAAAGAACTTGAAAGTTGAGCGAGAATATTTTAAGACTTTTTCTTGTTACTTTTAAGAAATATTGTCTCTTTCGAAGCTTCGATTATTTGCATTCTTATTAAAAGGGATGTTAGCAAGCTATTCGATACTTTCTTAATACTTTATTGAATATTTTAGGGTATTACAAGAATGACGATGAGTTTAACACCTCAAAAACTGTTTTTAGCTAATTCTCCCTTAATTAAGGTACGGTGTTTTCATTGAACCACCAATTTTTTCTCTCTTAATAATTTTGATCCATAAAATCTTAAATTGAATGATATTTCACAGCTTGAAAAGCTACGTACCCGTTATCAATTACCGGTGTTTATGATAGTATCTGTATTTGTGGAAACACCTGGTGATTTGTCTCAGAGGTCAAGACTGATTTTGTTGAATAAAATGGTGAATGACTTCGAGAATGTCAACGGTAGCTGGGGACCAAGTGGTACAATGTATTTTGTGCGAGATTTTGTCACTTTTCAAAATTTTTTGCATTGTTAGTTTTAATTTTATTCTAACCACAAAGTAATTAAAACACAATGTATTATTAATTTATTCATAAGAAGAAAACTTTCTTTCGGGTACAAAGTAATTGGTATATAACATCTACTGCTGCATAATTTTCCGTACGTTTGCAGCGTCATACTATGTAGAATTACGTGGTTCTAGCAAGTTCAAGAGTGAGAATTTTAGCAGACCACGATTATGACTATGATTTGGAAACAAGCACCAAAGCACTTACACCCGAAGAAGCTCTTGTTTTCAACAACAACGATCTAGCAACTTTCCTCGCATTGCCTGAATACGATTTTTGGTCAGGTTTCATCAAGCTTCAAAATGTTAGCATGGATGGCAAGTTCGTGATTTTTACCTTTTGACTTTTTCTTGCCTCTGGAAGTAGAACCAGTGGCAGAAAATATTGAACATTGCAAAAATAATTTAGGAATAAAACTCTCAAAAAATTCTTCTTCACTACGGCTTATAATGGCGAGAAACTTAGCACTTGGCAAGCTCGGCAACAACTGCTGCAAAAATGGCGAGCTGTCGTCGACAAACCCAAATAGTAATTTTTTAAATTAGCTGAAATAAAATTGAAGAAACTGTATCAATTATCAAGCTATGTTAAATTTTCTGCACATTCTTGGTCGATGTGCACAAAGCATGTTATTTTCTTTTTGATTTAAATGATGAAAATTGAAGCAAAAACATTTTTAGGACCATTTGATTTTGTAGCAGTTTGTGTTAGCTAATTTTTTAGCTTACATCAAAAGGTAAGCTTCCCTTCTGATTAAGATTCAATGGCTTGGATATTGCAGTGAACTATTCCACGCATATGTTTTTCAAGAAGATGCCATTTTCATGGATCTTATAGATAATATACCAACAGATACATGGCAGTCTGTGCTAGGCACCTTAGTATGCATGGCTGTGGTATGCTTCATATTTCTCAGAAGTTCACTTACGGTCGCCATTGCTACCACCTGTGTACTATCCATTTGCATTGGTAAATTGCATCACCAATTGGTAGTTGTAGTACAAAAATATACTACGTCACAAAAGACAAGAAAACTAGTCAGTTCAGGGATCAAAAAGTTATGATTATTAACCGCAAACATTAATTTGAAATGTTACATTAACATTTTTTGGTTTTAAACTTACTATCAGTAAAAATTGCCACATCACAGTTATTTACAATATCTACCAAATCTCAGAAATTTTTGAATGGGCACTGCTTCATTAAGCATAATTTCCTTGTCGGAGTAAACGGTTCTTTTAATTGATTTGCATAGTTATATGGTATGATGATGTTAATTTTGAGTGAAGAATCAATTTGTGAAGCAAATTCATTGTAGGCATTCTCGGAATACTTTCTTGGTGGGGTATTGAGTTGGATCCCATAACAATGGCTGCGATGGTTATATCAATTGGTTTCACTGTTGATATTCCAGCCCACATATCGTATCATTACTATAGAGCTTGTAAATAGTTTCACTTCATTTTCTAATTTGCACTATTTCATCGTACTATCATGTAGTTCTTGATGTAAGAATAGTTTCAGTACTTCAAGTCATAATTAAATTTTGATATAATACATAACTAGCAGCATTAGTTACTTATAAGTGCAATTAGCTCCCTATATGGATATTGTGCGGACACAACAAATTGTATGGAATCAGTAGTTGATGTGGATGAGACGGAAGTATGCTCCTCAAATATAACCAACCCATATGCATGGAAGAAAGAAAGTGCCATTCCTTCCCCCTCTTATTTCTTGTTACTTTTTTGGTAAATATTTTGAGTAAAGAGGAAGCTCTATAAATTACTGAATTGGTGAAGAAAGAAAGAAAGTGATTATCTTTTGAAGATGACAAGTGAACGATAGCTGTTCCAATCCCCATATACACTGCATTTCCGTATATATATGATTTATTTCTCGAATAATCATGTGGATTTCTTTGTTTAAATCCGGGTTTATAAGTTGATCGTGTTCAGGTGAGAACGGACCGAATGCAACACCCCAAGCTAGACTTGCAAACTGCCTAACGTCTGTCGGATTTCCGGCGCTACAAGCAGCACTTTCAACCATACTTTGTGTTTGCAGTTTACTGTTTGTCAAAATTTACATGTCCGAGGTATTTACTGATGAAAGCTTTTTATTTCAAATCTTCTTAAATGATATTCTGAACTGAGTCACCATTTATTTTTCACATAAAAATAGAAAGGATTTTTGTTCAGTCATAGTTAACAAAAGCCAATACATGACTAAATATAGGTGTTCGTGAAAACAATGATTACGTGCGTCATACTTTGCAATCTGCACGGTCTTCTGGTGTTACCAGCGGTTCTCTCCATAGTTGATCGAATTACAGTTGCAGTAAGCCATAAAAAAACTTATGGTTCACAAGGTGAACAACTGATACACAGACGAATGGAGGAAGTAAGAAAGAAACTGTCCACTTTATCAAACACATCCAGACATGGACTTAGTCAGTGCAATCTAAAAACAGATCGACCACCAATTTTTTCACATTTTGATGCTGTACTTGAGGTGGATTAATTAATATATCTATTCATTTGATAGATATGTGAAATGATTAATTGAAGTAATGGTGCCTATAGTATATCTACACTTTCAAGAGCAGACCTTATACATCTTTTAATTACACGTTTATTTGTTCACCTAACAGCCTTTTCTTAAAGTTTTACTTCGACTTAAAATGAACGTAAGATCTATCAAGCTGTGCAAAATCGCCAAATTTGCCCTCACGATTTGTTTTGCTTCACTTTAATTGCAGAAAAAAAAATTATAAAAAGAATGAAGAAAGGAACTGGAAATAATTGATAGAAATTTACCAGTCATCAACATGTATAGATTTTAATATACTAAACTCTGACATTGGCATAGTTTTTTGATGCACTGTCACCTAGCTACTCCATTATTGAGAGAGTTTAAATAACCATCTATAAATTTTTACAGTGAATGATCAGTTTTTGTAGATGCTGGTCTTTCCAAATTCCCAATTAAAACAGGGTACACCACTAGTCAATCTGTTTTCAACAACTTTTACTTCGGAATTTACCAATATAATTAAATACTAGCAAATTATAAGGTAACACTTTAAAAAGTCATGAACAGAGTAACGAAACAAACTATTACTTCACGTTCTAAAGTAATAGACAGTTTCATGTTTGTTTTCCCCAAAAAATTCAATTATATGGAGTTAGCAATCCAAGTGAATTGACTTCAAGTTAAATCAATTTAGTTGAATTGAAATTTCTAAAGCATAAATAAATAAACGCAGCCCCACAGTTTCAGAAATAGCTATAGAAACTTTTGTCAATATCAGAAGAAAGGAAACTGAATATCATTAATTGAGCTCGAATTTCTAATAATTCAATCTACTTTCTGCTCAATAATGCCTGCTGCAATAGTTTGTCCTGTACGACGAAATGTTACTCTGCCAAGTGCCTTGCAAACAGAATAAAGTTCTAGGTTAACAGCTCGTTCTGTGACAATCTCAATCACTCCACTCATGTTTTTTGTCAGCATTCTAAAATAAGATGTTATGCTTAGAACAAAATGTGCAGCTTCGTACATTATATTGAATAGAAATTAAGAACCTGGGCTTCTGTCGTATTACTTGCCCTGTTGATTTATTCAATTCCGCTATTAAGTGTGTGATCGTACAAGGTTCAACTAAACAATGTGCGAACAGTTCGACTTTTGTACCCCGAAAGATAGGAACAGCAGTGTCAAAAACCACTACGCGTACACGATATTTCTTTCCAGGAATAAGACACTCCTGTGACATACACGATCATATAGTATCAACTTTATTATTAAATTAATTGAGGTCAGTAAAGTTAGTCGCCTGGTTAATGATTAAATCAAGCTTCGTATATCAAAAATGCAGTTTTTAGAATAAACACATACAAAAAAGAACGTTTAAAATATTAGATTTCTGATTGACATTCTAAAAAAAATGCATAAGCATAACCTCTCCACCACGACAAAGTACATGTCCGATGCTCACTGAATCAGATTCAATACTTGAAATAGGTATTAAAGTAACAAGCGCATTATCACCAGCAAAACCAATGTCTTTTGTCGAGCATGTTTCAATGACTATTTCTAAGAAGCAATTACAAAAAATTATTCCCAAAAAAATGTGCACAGAAAATTCAAAG
This sequence comes from Thelazia callipaeda, assembly GCA_900618365.1. NCBI lineage: Eukaryota > Metazoa > Nematoda > Chromadorea > Rhabditida > Thelaziidae > Thelazia > Thelazia callipaeda. The sequence continues at coordinate 28,319 of UYYF01000027.1, forward strand.
TTTAAAATTTTTATACTGAGAACTCATTTGATTTAAAAGTCATTATATTTCCTTAAAAAATAATTTATAAAAAAACATACCTTTAACGATAACATGATAAACGTCTGGCATAATATACACTTTTTCTTTGCATTCTATAAATCCAGCTTCAATTTTGATGTTTACTGAGATCGCTGATGATGAAATCTTGTTGATATTATTGATAACAGCTCGAAATGGATGATCACAAGAATGCGCTGGGACTTGCAACTCATCTACGAAAATTAATGAATAAAAATCAACTTTTTTTTTCAAATAATTTCAGTAGAACTCACAGTATCATTAATTTTTCTCTGCTTTTACAATAATTTTACTCTATCACAGATGATAATAAAACCAGATTATAATAAGAATATTAAGTATAGTTAACAACTCACCAATAGCTTGCAACAATGTTGGTCCTTTGTACCACTGAAGTAAAGGATGACTGTCTGACGGCATATTCACCAAATTAATTCCATGTAATCCAGAAAGCGGAATAAATCTAACTTTTGTGTAAGATGCTTGTTTTCTAAGAAATGATGTTAGTGTGGCGCGCAATTCATCGTACCTTTGTTGCGACCACTCAACTGTATCTAATTTATTTACAGCGACTAATAATTCCCCTACGCCTACAAATGAATAAATCTCGCATCGCTCTTCAGAATTAGTGACAAAAAGTTATCAAATTATAGGGCACAGAAATTAACGAATACTTACTGTTATAAAAGTTAACACTCACTAACCTAAAGACCTGAGCAATATAGTATGCTCTCTTGTTTGACCTCCGAAATCGAATCCAGTCTCAAATTCTCCATGTGTGGCATTGACTACTAATATGCCAGCATCTGCCTCAGCAGCACCTAATGTAAAATGCACAGAATAAATTATAAATATTACTTCAAATTTCTAACAATCTACTTCAAAAAAATTAATTTTGAGAATATTTTTCTGAATAATAAAAGATCTAGACATTAATCAAGTGTTTATAACAACAGTTGTAATGAAGTTTTCAGTAAAAGATTAGGATACTAGCGATGAGCACATCCAATAGTGTGGTCAAGCGAAAATTAAGAGTTAGATTTAAGTTGTATATAATCATGTGCATTCAAAATACAAAACGCCAGATTTGAGCTGTTCAGAAGATAGTTCTATAGAAATCTGAAGAACAGTCGGAATGTGATCCAGCGCCAGAATCAATAAAGCGAAAACAAAAATTAACCTTTACATATATATATATATATATATAGTACATTATGTAATGCGCAGCACTGAACCGGATACTACCTTATAATTGGCTGAAGCGCCCACGTGATCACTGTAATATTCAGTGCACGCAACCTTAATGATTATGTGTATTAAAAAAAAACAGAATCTTTAAATGACGTATGAGTTACCTGTAATCATGTTCGGAATAAAATCCTTGTGACCTGGTGCATCCAAAACAAGAATTTTTCGATGCTCAGTTTCAAAACTTGTCCTTGCTACATCCATCGTAACACCGCGTTCTCTTTCTTCCTGAACTGAACACAATTATTTATTTGATAGCGCGAAAAAGGTTCTAGATCAAAGACTCAAGAACCATAAACCATACTTGTGTATCATCGAGAATCCACGCATAAGCGAAGGATGCTTTGCCTCTCTTAGCAGATTCTTGTTTGTATTTATGCATTATTCTTTCATTGATACCACCCAACTACAAAAAGTCTATTAATTTCATAATTTAATACTAAAATAGAAGATATTCGATTAAAAATTTTCTAGATTCATTATCTTATAAAAACAGTGCTAACAAAAGTATGACTTCATATCTTGGAGAGCACAAACAGTTTACTTTGTGCAAGATAACACAATGATTTATAACTTGCATAGAATATAATACGATGCCAAGAACAACAAAATGAGATGTTATATTCTAATATACAAACTGCTTTTCTGCCAAATAACTGACTGAATATTTTAATACTAATAACTACACATCTTGATATCTTTTCAATAAAAAAGTAAATGTTAAGTGCCTGATAAAGAAAATGTCCCATTAATGTGCTTTTACCAGCATCTACGTGACCAACGACAATTAAATTCACTGTTGGTTTCTCTTTTCCCAGCAGCTGCTTCAATCTAAAGACTTCATATAATATTGAAATAACACATATTTTATTTCTGCAATTTCCCATTTCCTTGTAATACTTTTTTAATGGCCTATATATTCATATCAGTTAATAGTCATCACTGATGTTATAAGAAACTACTCCTCAATGGTAAAAAATCATTACAATATTAACCACAAAAGAATTCTGATATGAAACGATTTAGCAGAAAAAGCTACAGCTTTTTCAATTATTGTTACAACAAAAGTATATAAAAGTTACTTAGGCCTCCGAACTACAGCATTTCGGGCAGCATTCAAGGCAACTAATCTACTGCTACTGCCATCTGCTCTTGTCAGTTGATTTAATGATTTATTTTCAACTATTCTTTTTTCTGGACTTTGTGACAACTGCAGGTTTTTGATTCTTTTAATATCTGTTAAATTTTCATTGAGACCAGCGTGCTGCAATATGCAGTTTCATGCTTTTAGAATGGACATGCAAAGTTTAAACCAAATATTAAAATAATTATCATTAAAAAACTGTGGTAATAAACAAGTGAATTCAACAAATTAACTCGTTTTACAACAAACTGATCCTAACAATTTGCAATAAACTCCTTTTTAGGCCAATAATGATCATTTTATGAAAAAGAATTGATCATTAATCATACACAACTTATCAACGAATCGTTTTCAAATTTTGGCTCTAGCAATTGTTTTCGAACTGATAGTTTGTCATTGCCAGCTGATGGTCTATCGTTCTTCAGGATGACAATTTTTGCTGAAGACAGTTACAAAACTAAGAAGGATGAAAAAAAAATGCTTCTGCATCGTTTTTAAAAGAAAATGATAAATGAAAAGAAAATTACATTTTTCTTCCACCACATTAAAACCGCTTGTAACTGGAACATTATCAGATTGGTCAACGACTTCGTTACTCATACTCGAAAAATTCTCCTCCGATATAAAGTCCGCAATGAAAAATCCAACTTTTTTACATTTGTCAGAATTCGGTTGCGATCGTTTATAAGCATGCTCTAGTAAGAAAATAAACAGAAAAATAATAGATCATGTATGATAACAATAAAAAGAACAGAGAAGACATCACTATTCTTAAGTGATATCACGTAAACAGCACAAAATTTGTTTGCCCATTAACTTTATTAAGAAGTCTCTGTGAGCACTTTTTGTTTAATATAAGATGAATGCGCAAATAATAAACCAAAAACTGCATTTATATTCTATATTCAACAATTCCCGAGAAAGGGAAAGAGATAAACAATAAGCACTAATACTAATCTGGTGCAGAATAATTCAGAACACCTTTCTTGTAAGAAAAATTGAGAAAAATGAAAAGAGAGTTACCTGCACCCGATTCTTCATCATCCGTTGAGATGCTATATCGATGAAAATCTTGGTCGTCTTCATCATCTCGTTCTTAAACAAAGCACGACAAAAATGAATACTCTCAATATTTTACAATATGTATAGTTTTATAAACAAAAGTGAAAAAAAAATAGCAAAGAAGCTATGTTTGAATAGAACGTGGAATGTGAGAAAACTGCAATATCTTAAACTGAGAAGGAAATTGCTATCATTCCATGTAGATGCCAACATACTCACTCATAGTCACAACCATAACGTATAATAGCCATATGCTAACCGTCATCGTAGTTCATTTTTCGGATTCTGCGATGTCGTGACATAGCGCACAATTTTTCACCAGAAAGTGAAACTGCGGTGGGAATTTTAAGTTAGGTACTAGTTGTACTACTTCACTCGGTTTCTTTGTATGTATGCAGCGTATACCAAATATGTGTTTCTTAAGAAAAATAACGCAATATAAATGCGTCACTTTTATTCATAAATTTCAGCGCACATTATTATAACACATTAGCCTAAAACAATCTACTAAATGTTTGAATGATGAAGAAAAGGACTTTTTCCTCATTTACTTAATCCTGATGTGATATATTCAAGAAAGCTCCAAGATACAAGAACAAATAATCAGGAAACAATCGCAGCAGCACATAAATTACTCCATGTCTACATCACACCCAGTGAAGCCCCAGTTTTGCATGTAAAACAGATAAGACGACAATCAACCACAATACCATTTTATAACTCATGCAGCTTATTCGCTACCTGTTTGTCATGAGATGTGTAACAGGCAATTTTGCCTAAACCCAGGATAAACGCGACAGTGGACTTTGCTAAGCATTGTATTACTGTAGTGTAGATCGAATAGTTTATGAAGCCCTTCATCAAAAGCATCCTTCAAGATGAGTGACCTTTGATGGGACTATGCTTCTCATTTAAGCTCATCTTGAATTTTCATATATTACATTCCAGAGATCTTAGTACCGCAGGTCATTATCTCACCTCGTACTTTGCAGACGTACACCTCGTGTACTCATTTTCATAATCGTTTTCTATTTGCTAATTCTAAGACCACTTTGAGAAATTACTCTGAGCCGGATTATACAGAATCTATATTGGCTGCATGCGACGAAAATTACAATCGTGCTTTCTTTACTTCATCCATATTTACTTTTCCATATTCTCCACTCTTCAAGTCAACAACTGTTAGCGCTTCAAAAGATTTAAACATTGAGCAGAATCACATGCAATGGAAGAAATTGAATTATGCGGAGCAAGGCAAGTTATGACCTTAATTTATTGCATATCACGACTAATTCCAGCAAAGAACATCATGATTACAGTTTAGTAGAGATAAAATAAAAACAAATATGAAGTAAAAAAGGAATCGTCGGAAGCCGATGATTCCTTACTTGTTACTTTTGACTGAATGATCAATCAGAAAGATTTGATGTTATATTCATAATGAATAAAAGAAGACTATACAAATTACGAGAATTAGCATTGGATAAAAAAAGTGAAGTTGACTAGAAATAAACCACAACAAAAGCTTCAATAGATTTCAAATAAATGACAGTCACATCTCCAATTTTAAACTTCTGTATGGTGTTTGCCACAAATCTGTTTGATGTTTAAGTAACAGCAAAATACTAAGAGTAGTTGTGTGCACCACAAGGCAATTCCTTGCAAAGAGCTGTGCCAAGAACGCGATCAGAATGTTCCGCGTTTACTTCTACCAATCGATCTTGCATAATTAATGATGCTGACGAGAGGTGTCGTTCTCTTTTAGTTTTCTAAGACTTCAGGATTATACTTAGAACAGGCTGAGGTTAGACTTTTCTAATTCCTCTCTTTAAGGGGGCAAATATTTGCGAAAAGAAGCAGTTAAGATTGTTCGCATTTTTCAGTTGTAAAAAAGTACTTACCGTCGAATGTGAACTTAGGTTAATGATGGCTTTTTCTAGATGTATTCGTAATGACTTTGTAGATGTTGTATCAGATATGTTTAAATCACATACAGATTGAATATTCTTAGATAAAGCATTTGAATAGGGGTACGATGAACTGATCTAAATGTTAATTATGGTCAGTGTCTCAGTTCTAGATTTAAAGCATGTATAACTTGAGATAAAATAGTCAAGTAAACAAAAATATTATGAGGATTTCTACACTATTTATAGTCGCTATGAGCATGTAGACAAAAGCTAACACAACAGTTTCAGTATTTTTTCTTTTGCTTAATCACATGTAGACTTCGTGCTCATCACAAAGTAAAAATAATTTTGCATAGATCTGAATTCCAATTTTATAAATATCAAGACAAGAAGTTTAATTATTAATTTTACAAGTGAAGTAAAACCTTAGACGGGTATGTTTGCCTTGGACAAAACTTGTCATCTTAAGTTCTTAAAATTATTCTTTTGATACACGAGTAATAAGTAGAGGTAGATCATGAAATAATGTTGGTAATAAAGCTTGAATTAGTTCCACAATGGTGGGAGACAGCTGACTTAAAATATCAACGTCAAACCATAAGTGCATCGAATGCCGGATGAAGGCGTTGTCGCCAAACAATTGAATTACAGTCTGGATAGCTCATAGAGCCGACCGATGAGAGTATAGAGCTAAGCGCCAGATCTTTGGCAATCGTGCCACCTTCCTAATCAATTAGAGAACTTGATAGAAGCATATTTTTTTAAGCTTTAAGAGTATACTTTCTACGACTTCTACTTATTACTTTAGAGTATACTTTCTTCGACCTTCATCAGCTGCTCATAATAAAAACCGAGCACAGCATAAATGCCTACTTATTTTTCTTAGATAAAGGTTAATTCACAATTACATTATTTTTCCAACTTCTATAATCAGGTGTAAAGATCATCACAAATAAGGAAAAAATTGAATTCATTCTACACAGATTTAAATTCCAGTTATTTAGAGCAAATCAACTAACAGCAATACTCGCTGGTTGTATCCATCGAAGATAGCATTCATTCCAAAACTGGACATCAATAGGGCACGTGGAAGGATGAATCACAGAGAAGTGCTTTGATTCTGCAATTTACTTTACTGGAAACGTAATTACAATGCAAGCAGGAAATTTGAATTTGACATGAAAACTACAATTAGATTTGAAATTATGCTGTTATATCTGACTTGCAAATGAACTCACCAAAATCAAACAAGGGATTAGCTGAATAAAGAGTATTCGTGAACATTAGACAATACTTGGATGTATAATACTGTGTCAGTGGGAAAGTGGAAGCAGTTTTACAGAGTGCCAATCTTTCACTTACTGAGTTGCAGGTCAATCCACTGCAAATATTAATATAGAAGATATTAGGTGACACAAATAATTAGCATCAGTAAATTTAAATAAAGATAGGACAAATCAGGAAAGTATGCTTTTGTGCATAATAATTTGTTCTAACAGTTTACAAATGAAAAATTTACACACCTAAAATTATGAAAAATATCTTACGATGAAAGACCGGTGATAGACAAATCCCACAATGCGATTAATAGATAATGTGAATATTCAAATGAAAGTGGATGAAGGCGTATCAACTGAGAAACGCAATCCAAGAATAAAAGAAAAGTTGCTGTGCATGCCTGCGGTCGAGAATGCTGCATCATATAACAATAAAGTGAAGACATCACAGTTAAGTTAACGAGAGAAATTGTAACGATCAAAAAATCATACCGGAACATTGGCCACATGGCTGCAGCCAAACATGTTGGTACCGAAAGGATGCCCTAGTGCAATCCACTCTTTTTCTATCAAGCAATTGAAACCAGATATTGTTCGATAAAAACGATCTGTACAAATCTGTATTAACGATGTTACTACTGCTGATGCATTAAAGCCATCTTCGTCTGAAAATATTTGTTTTAAAAAAAAATTCATTTCTTTAAGAAGAAAAGAAATTTAGAAAGTACTTATTTTACAGAACAAAACTTTTAACAAAACATAAGTGATCTAGATTCTACACAACATTAGAACAGTTGCCAAGTGCTGAATGGGTAGCACTAAACAAACCTATTAAAATTACAGATCTCTGGTTATCAATGACAAAGTGAATTGCCTTGTGCGACAGTTGAAGGCAATGAAATACTAAAGCGCACCAGCCTGTGTCATCAACTAAAGTGTACCAGTCTTTCTCCTTTTCAATAAATCTTCCCATTGAATCTATAAATTTTTGTGAAAGAAAAGTTATACTGAGCTAAACTCAAACTTTAATTGTTTTCAAAGTTCATGAAAAGACTTATTTCAAAACAAAATATTTCACATCGCTTCAACGATGAATGCCAATATTTCAAATCTGGAAAATCACTCCTAAGTAATTCTAACAGAATAATAAATACCTATTGAGCACAGTTCACGAAGTTTCTCAAATGAAGCTGAAATACGAGTAGCAGATATGTCACATTCAATTACTTGAGGTGTTTTACGATGAGGATGTACTTGACATACTGACCATAGCACTCTGAAATTTAATATTCAACTAACGAAAGCTACAAGTCCTCTTCGCAATCATTATTTAGTCTTTAAGAGCTGAATCATTATGCTACAAAAAAAATGCAAATATCACTTCTCCCACAATTCTTGAGCATTAAGATCCTTATTACAAGAAGATGATGAACGCAGCAGTGCACTACCATTTGGAGCTGACCAACACCAAATCTGGAGCAAAATAATAGAGCTTTCAGTTTCGAGATATATAAAATTAAAACTCAAAAGAACTTACAGGGAATCTACCATTGTTCCAGTTAGGAATTAATCTTTCATACACTGTAATGTCGAAAAGACCACTTGGGACGAGAACACAGAATGGATAACTGTAAAAAAGTTTATGAAATACTTAAAAAATGAAAGAAAAAAACACTCGTCATTTTTAAACAGTAACCGAAGACCTCGGCACAATTGCCTTTTCTCGGGATGTTTCCGATCTTAAGAAACAAATTCGCCACTGCGCTTCACTACCTCCACAACGTCGTAGTTCTGTTCGCCAGTCAGTGCTATTGTTGAATGGTAGTGAACTATTTACTATAATAGAATATATTATCGAGAATTAAAATACGTTTAATTCAGGCATTATTTCCATGCAGAGGGTTTCTACAGATCTAGAAAACGAAAAAAATTGATATGCACTTGAATGCGTAGACTTTTGGATTCCTTCAGAAGAAAGCTGAAGCAAACTGGAGAGTGAAGAAGGACGAGAAAAATGATATACATTATTTGCAAGATTAACAGCAAACTGACTTTGCTGAAGATCAAAAATCCAAACACGAAAATCCTGAAATAATACACTATGACGAAGTTTGAAATAGTTAGTCAACATTATAAATAAACTAGCATGACTCCAGCTCAAAGTAATTCAACACTCTCGCTTACTTTGGTGTATATTTTGATGGATGAAATAATATCAAGCTGTGAAGCTGGAGCTATCATTAATCGATATTTTTTTGATGATGTATCCGAACGGCAAACTGAAATTTTGCTAAAATTCTTGCACAAAAAACAAGCAATATTATTTTTGCAAACAACACAAAAACATGAAAGTTATAGTTGAGAAAGGAATAAATTGAAAAAATATGTGCGTGATCAAGTGGCTTTTCTTTAAAATACTATGAATGAGAATGAGAAAGTCCAAATAATAAAAGTGTTGGAAATAATGAAGAATATGAAAAACTAATCTTGAAAAAGTTAAAAATACTAAAAATAAACCTATAGGTGATGGGGAGCAATATATAGCAGCAACTGAACACAGTGGTACCTGATGCTCATCTTCGAGAACCAGACTTCGGCTACAACACGGGTCTGGTTGCTAAAAATGAAACAATCTCAAGTTATGGTTAAGTTTACATTATTATTAAACTCGCTTTTTTTAACGTTTATAATGATAACATTCGAACAAGAAGAGATCTAATTTTAAAACTTTGTCAAATAACCTTATCAGTAAGTGGAACAAAGCATATACGGAAGTTTGTGCAATAAAGCTTTCCAAAATAGTTATGTCTAAAGGATGGATAAAGTAAGACGTTGTCGCACTGTGATGACACTATTTCTCCTTAAAAAAATATCAGAACTTAACTTCTAAAATTTAAAGAGAACAAAAATATCGAAAAATATCGACCACTATAAACACATACCATTTATTAAACTGAAATTTGGCTCATCGGATTTCTTGACCTAAAACTTTTCCAACAATAGTACGGTATTGAAAAATTAATATTAATTACTATTAAGTCAAAATAGTACCTTATTTAAATATCATCAATCACTACATTTCGTGGTTTTTCGAAAACCAAAAAAAAAGTACAACAGAGAAAAAATTGATCGAACACATGCAAGTGTCATAAGATCTCAATATGTAACGAAAATAAATAACATCGTATACAGCACTAGAAAAGTTTAGACCTGTAACTGATTGTCAAAACTCGAAATATATGAACGAAAACTATCTCGCTGTGGTTGTTCATCTGACAGATGCAATAACATACTGCACAGTTTTCAACCAGGAACTACTGCCATTCAGTCAGTACACACCTAGGAACAAATCTTCACATGAATTATGAAATGTTTACTACTAGAGTAGAATCTAACTCCTCGAAGCAACGGAATTGATCCTCAAATCAAAAGCTATCACTTCCGCCTATCGATAACAAACAACATATGAAAATGCTGAAGGTAAATCCGTGTTATACGTAATAAACGTACTACACAGCAGTTCATTAATTACACAGAGATTTATCGAGATGAAGAATGCTAAAAATATGCAACAATTTACAAATCGTACATGACTTATCTTAGGGAAACGAATGAATGTATGGTCTGAAGTTCAAAAAAAAATGAAGGCTCTACCAGTCATGCTCAGAAAGGTTTAAAGACTCAAAACATTCATAAAAATTAAACATGTACTACATCTACATAGGAATAGAACAAATATATACAAGACGAGATTTTTCATCAATGCAATCAATCCTTTCCAGGGATAAATTACTTTAATAATCACACGCATGAACCACTCCTGCTTCTTCTTAACTCAAACTCTGTAAGATTATGATTTCAATATTTATTCACCTTTGACTCACGATGACAAATCATACTGCCACAATACACACACTGAAAATGAAATTGTTTCTAAGAATTATTTCCGATTTTATTGTGAATACAGTAGAGTTGTACCAGTATTACTGTCAGAAAAGTCACTTTAGTAAGGTTGCAAAAAGAGCTGAATTGTAGATATCAGTAATGAGCACGACAAGCTAGTTTAAAGTGGTAATAATACAATGACATTACTAATCATCAACCTGCCTAGATGAAACTGTTTGAAATCTTGTCCAACTGCCAAGCAAACAATGTTTTTTTGAAATGTCGCCTCTCGTGCATCACTATAGCAAACAGTTTAATGAAGCACATGTAATAGAAGCCAACGTATCTTTAAAATTCTTCCACAAAGAAGTCAAGACTTTAAAATCCTTCCACAAAGAAATTCAAAAACTGAAAACTCAAAGTAAATGGTAATCTAATAATAGAATCAGTATAAATGAAATAATGATAACACGAATAATTTCATGATTTTCTCATGGATATTATCATACAAAAATAAAACTATTCCATGTATTGGCCAAAGCCGCTTTCATCAATTTTCTAAAATCATAGTTCAGTAGAAGAAAATAAAGAAGGACATTGACTTCTATACTGAAACTCAATGATTGAAATTAATCGCACTTCTCATTTGATAAACTGTGTAATTGACAGAAAGGCCTAAGCAGGAGATCTCACGTTTCATTAAATTATGACATTAAAACGACAGAAAAGGAAGACTAGTGGAACGGCTATATTCCTATGCATTCATCCGATACATTTATGAGTGAATCACAGAAGAAATATCTGCGTAAATAAGTTTCAGCCTTTGTAATACGGTACTAAAGGAAGGTCTAGCAGACGGTTCCAGCATCCAGACATCATTCATCAAACGTGATATCTCACTCGGACATCCTTCTGGTGATTCCATTCGATAACCTTTTTCGATATGCCTAACGACATCTTGGATTGGCTGAAAATGATACTTTTTCAACTTTCGATATCCTGCTACATTATCCTGAAGAGTGATTTACCACTCTTTTGAAAAGAGTATATTACTAGAAAGCCATTATACCAATCATTTTTCTATCCAACAGATATGAATGAGAATAGATGTCATAGTTTTCCTTTTCGCTAATTTATTATTAACAGGAAAGAAAATCTTACGGAAAAAAAACAATGAAAACTGGGAATTAAATCTTTTACATCGAGTAATAAAAACAATTTTTGGTAATATACTCACTATTAAAATGATCTATATAAAGAAAAGTAAACAAAACAATAAAAAATCTATCAGCCTATACTATGATATAATTATACTATGATATAAAATTAATTTTGTTTCTTAATAATGTAATATCTAACTATAATGAGTCAGTTTACAGATAATAATGCACACTTTTTAAAAATATTTACTGCAAACACTTCTTTCGGAAGCTTGTAAAAATTTTCAGCAACTCTGTAAAATATATCACTTGTAAACATGAAAAAGAAAACGCACAATACGTGGATAAGGCACTCTGCCATAAGAAAATATTTCCCACAGCAATACTCCAAATGACCACACGTCGCTTTTTGTAGAAAATTTCTAAAACATTAATTTAAAAGCATTTTTTAAAGCAAAAGAAGAACAATATAATTAGCTCTTTAAATTTATAGAATGTTGCTTGAGTGATAATAGAACCTTCGTTTTAACCGTTGAAGAAAAAGTTACACTATATCGAAGAGCTTCAGGTGCAGTCCATTTGATTGGAAATTTGCTAAGAACGTTTTCTGCATACTCGCAGTCATTCTGATACTTTGCTAGCCCAAAATCACTTATTTTTGCAGTTAATCCATCATCTAGCAGCACATTTCTTGCGGCAAGGTCACGATGCACTACGCTCTTCATTTCAAGAAACTTCATTCCTTCACAGATATCAAGAGCAAACTGAGTCAGTTGTAACTTTTCTACTTGATGGCGTCCGCGTGAACGCAGAAAATCGACCTATAAGTTTGAGCATTTATAAGTAAAATAAACAAATAGTAAAAAAATGCAATGTTTTTCACAGTTATAACGATTTAAACGAACAGAAATTTCCATAATATGAAAGTAGTTTACTAGATTTCCGTTTGCCATATATTCCGTCACCATAAACATTTCCCTGGTATCATCAATTACAACACCAAGCAGGGCGACCAAATTTACATGTTTCAGACCACTGAAAATTAATATTAAGTTACTCCCTAACCAAATGATAAAGTTTTTTCATCATTAACTTACATCATAAATTTCGCTTCATCCAATAACGATTGTACCATAGCGCTTCGTTTCAAAACTTTGACTGCGACTTTTTGACTTTCGTAATCCCCCAAAAGTACATCTGCAATTTCTACAAAATATTCGACTGAAGATACGTGAGCAATGCAGGCATACGAAACAATTACTTTATTACACATCAACTTCATGAACGATAAATCCCAATTTCGGTATCATATGCTACTATATGATACTATTTCTCTGGTTATTCTATCAGAAGAGTCAAAAAAAATAAATAAATGGAAGAACTTATAACAATAACACAATGAGTCTATATAAATAACAAACCACCAAATTCTCCATGACCAATGATATCACCAAGTCGTATTTCATTGCGTCCGATAATCAACGAGGCCTCACGAAAAAGGCGTACACGATCTTCTACAGAAACGCAATCTCTAGCAATCCGGTAATTGTCACTGATTACAGGAGTTATGAGACGATGGCATAAACCATCTGCATCACGTTTGTAATGCTGAAGTAGAAAATGATTTAGTTAAAAGACTTATAAAAAGAACGCAAATGTTATTGATACAAATGTTTTAATTGTTTGACGTTTAAATATTGTGTCTAAATAAATAAAAGAAACAAATAAACAAAATGAATTTATATATATGAAAAAGTAGTTTACAAAACAAATATTGTATTCTTACGGCTATCAATTGTGTCAAATTCACGAAATTTTCTTCATGATCACATGTTAGAACACCATTTAACTGATAAATTCTGCAATTCAGTAAATCACATTTAATTACGTTTTCGCTCTTGCAGCATCATTTATACTATTAATTGAAGAAACTAGAAATTTCCTACATAAAAAGATACTCTCTATTACAAGCAATGCTCCCAACAATTATTTCATATGCTTTTCATAGTTACCTTTATAAAAAAGTACCTGTAATGCTCCACCTTTCCATTATAAGCCATGCATAATGTAAAATCGCCGGGAAAGTTGGTAGAATCACGAACAAGAAATGTCCCATCAGCTCGTCTTGCCAATATTCTGAAAAACTATTACAAAATGCTATGAAAATAAAAACAATGGAACAAATTTTAAAAAGATTAAATGAATTTTAAAAGCAAACTTTATTTCAAATTTTTTCAATAAAAAAAAAGTATGGAAAGAAGCTAACTTTTCAGTATGCTCTCGAGTAATATTACCATGGTACCAAGGCATCAGTTGCAGCTCCTTGCTAGCCAAACATCGTTTTACAATGCTTCCTGCTATGCTCATTTGTTCACCATTCATGCTCCCTCCATTTTGTCTAACACAACTACCGCAATCAATATTATCAAAAGTATGAGTTCCATGCCATGTTTTATCCTGTAATAACCTGCATTTTTCATTGCTTGAGTAGCTGAGATAAATGCCTTGTTCTTAAAAACCACAGTAAACAACTACTTATTACAAGTTATATTCTTTGAGCGTGATCATTAAATAGCATGAAGGTATAATGAACACAAAGTTTTGTCAGTCGTACCCACTAATTTCTTACTTTTTAGACCTTCCGCTATAACAATCTTTACCTAATACGTAAAAAACCTTCCGCTATAACAATCTTTACCTAATACGTAAAAAACGCTCAGTTTCGTAGTTCATAGTGAAAAAAAGAAAAAAATTCAAGTATTAATTCAAACTGTCACTTGAATTTTTGAGTGGGCTTTCCATGTTACCTCAGAAAATATGAAAATAGCTGCGAAGTGAAATTATGGAAAAACGAAAAGTTACAGAAACAGAAGGTGCTAGGCGTACACTATCCTCTTTTCGATAAACGTTATCATTCATCAGCTGAAGGGATAAGCAATACTGATGATAACGAAGATAATGATGATACTTCTGAACACGCCCTTTTTTTCCTTAAAATAAATATGTAAACAAAATATTATTGAATGACTTTTATACAGAACTGATGAATACCAATGTTTCCCGATTTGAGAGAGAATAAATAGAAAATTTCAAAGAGATTCGAAAATAACGAAAACGAAAAGTTGAGAAGTGTGCTGCTGACATGAGTAAAAATGATATCGCCCGACTTATTTATTCCAAGGAAATTAATGGTAACGAGATATCTCGGGCGAACTGGTTTTTACAAGATGACGAGCTCATTCGTCACCAAAACGATTTATCCAAGCATTTATGTTCTTACTAATGACGAATTATCATAAAACAATAATTAAAGTAATAATGTAAATCACAGATTAATAACAAATATTGCGTGAAATTTGTACGGAAAAAAATATAATGAAATGAAGCAAAGAACTATGCGTGTTACAAGATTATTGCTTGATTTCTCTTATGAGTTAGAGTTATATGGAAAAATACTCTTTCTTTAGAGTTCAGTGCAATAAACATTTCAAGACAACCTCTGGTATTTCAGAATCAGAATAAGTGGAAGTAGAAGAACGAATGGAGAGATGTACAAAGATACAACTGAATCTCTTATACGCGGCCAACTTTCAGAGGAAAGTTAATGCCTGTTGACTGCTATAGTATGGTTTATTCTATGCGAGCGAAATTAAAATTACGGGTACAGATGAATAGACTATCGAATAATGGGCTCAAAGTAAGAACAACAACCAGATCAGGAATTTCTATCAAAAAGAAAAAATATTTGCTCCTGAGGTCATTTCTGGCGATGACACATACTAACAACCATACTACTTTTTTGGATGACTGCTATTTCGTATAAACATAACGATATGTGGAGTGAAAATGACAAGATTAAGCTTCTGCTCCCTCCCAAAAATGGACGTTATTAGAACGAATCTAGTCCGTGACCTAAAGTTAAACTATAATTCACATCCTACACTTGCCCGTTTTGTCCAACCTTAAATTATCTGTAAGCAAATTTCTGCAATTACAAAGCTATTCCACTCACACTCAACTGCAGTACTTCAATGATACTAATTATACGAGACTGACCTTCCCACTGCAGCTTTTGCTATCAATCAGTACCTCTGTTCCCAACTGCTGCTGACAACTTATGCTCTGATTTTTCGTAAATGAATGGATAAACAATGATGTGCAACGAGACGTTCTGCGCGTTTATTTCTAAATTATTTTGGCATGGATCCTTATGCAATAAAGCTATCCCAATCTTTTGTGAAACTGTTGTACGTGGTCTGACGAGGTTTAGGCATGCCAGTTTGAGTGAGCATAAAAGGAAGAGCGGAAGGGGCATTAAATTAGAATAGCACAATGTGCTAACTTTTCAAATTTGTAGTATAATACTTTGGAAAACCTGCAAAACACTGCCGGATAAGGATGGATACTAACAAGCGATTTACACCCCAAAAGTAACAGCAGTGGGATGAATTTGGAAGGATCATTTTCTCGCTTAAACTGTTGCAGTTTCTCTGAACGGAAGTGTGATGGGTAAAAGAATTGATCAGCTGGCTACCAAGTTTTCAATAAGAGTAGAAAGAAATGAATTTGTCTGTTACTAATTAGCCGAATGATTACTGCACTGAAATTATGCAAATTTTCTGATTTTGCGGTAAAATGTTGAAAGTGCATTTACTTTATTAATTTGTGTGAAATTTATAATAACTATGCGGGCGGAGAATTTTAACTGTCTCGCAATTATTTATGACTTGAAGGAGCGAAAGAACGAGTTCTTGGGAACAGATTCCACAATTAATCACTCACTGATTTTGCACAACTTATAATTGTGCATGCAAGAAAGTGCTATTCTACATGTTATAGTGATGAAGTATTCCTTTCCACGCATACTTTGTTTTCAAACAATAAAGCATTTTAGCAATCGCAAGCACGTGCTGCCATTTTTACATTCATCGATGAGACGTGACCCTTGTCACATCAGTTACTGAGGTGTTCAGAAAGCGAAGGCAGTTTTCTGAGTTCATTGTTTAGAAGGAGATATTTTTATTCACAGACTTTAGCATTTGTTTGGAACTTTTCAATTCAATTTCAATACCTTCCTCGGTATGAAATATTGCTGTGATATTTTCTGATTAAGCCTCGAAGAACATGCAGCTCTGAATAAAAACTGGTCAACTTCATCGTCATCAGAGCGCAATGAATTGGAGAAAGAGCTCTGAAGTCATTATGTGCAAAACTGTAAATGCATGGTTGACTGGGCCAATATATGAACTGACTGACCTGTTAACTACGTGATACAAGCCAGTTAAGATCTTTCTATCTCCGCGTACTTGCAGGGGACGTGCGCTTGCTTTGAGAGACAGAAAGAAGGGAGTGAAATGATTACAGATATGCCCGCGATGCTGCCTGCACTGGTGCTTGCATGGGTCATCGAGTTATGGGCGATAGTGATGAGAAGGTATCAGGCTTGATTGTTTCATTGCGAAAATGCGTAAAATAAATTTGTCTCCACTCTTTTCTTCATTCCATGTCTTCATATCGGTTGAGATGAATTGAATCCCGATGAAAGTCATTGAGTTTTGAGAAGAAGACTGCTGAACTGGACGCTCAGCAGTCTTCTTGTCTTTGTTCAGTTACTTCCAGATTTATGTACGCTCGTTGCGCTCGAAGTAGACGGCACTTGAAATTCATGCTGTTCGTTTTATATGCTTCTTTGTATAGAGTAAAGTTTGAAAAGATGTCAATTCATCAATCTAAAAAGTATTTTCAGTGTATGAAGGACTATAAAAATGAAAAGAATTATATTTCTAAGCGTGAGGAATTTGCTAATCTGAACGGCATAGCTCTACTTTATTCTAGCTCATCCTCTAGTCTCATTTCCAGCAAATATCGACGCAAGTGATCATTTCTTGAAATTGAACACTAATAGTAAATTACAATCACAGTATAATGCAATTACTTGTTATGGTAGTAAGCTGCCGTATATTTTCCAAAAAGTTGCATGAAAAAGTGTGCCAGTTAAAGAGACCAAAGATGCAGCTTTCAATAGCAATGAGTAATTGTCAAGAGCAAACTTTGAAGATAAAATAAAGCTATTAGGAAGTATTTGTAATTACTTTATGTCTGAAGAACTGTGGAAAATTTTCGTAATATGTAAAATGATTTCCACGAATTCATTCTGCTAGGAATCTTGTCAACTTCATGTCATGCCATCTATGGAATATGAGGCATATTAAAATTGAGGAAAATGTCATCCAAAATACCTCTGTGCAGTGCATACGAATAACAACTTGCTGTGGAAGATTCCAGGATGGCTACTTTTCCTCCTGATATTTTCATAATTGCTACTTTTCACATCATGTTAATATCACAGCTGTCACTTTATAATCATAAATGTGTACATCAGTTGAAAAAAGCGGTGAGACATTGTTTGCAGAACTTTGAATGCATGGTTAACTGTGCAGAAGCGACTGTGGAACTCACTGACTACCTGCGTTCATTATTAAACGAAATAATTGATGACAATTGTTTATAGCCATTTGAGCAGCAACCTCAGGAACGAACGAAAGTGGAAGCGAAGATGCAGCATGACGTGAAATACTGATGCTCACATCTAGAATGCTTGATACGTCTTATATTACGTACTACCACTACTCTCTCACAACGATTATACTTTTTTAAACTGATAGTAGTTTTGTTTTAGAACGAGATTTTGTTCAAATATGGATTTTATATTTTCGTCATAGATTTTCTTGTAGTACTGTTTGTGCTTTTCTCTAATACGTTTGAGCTCAAGAATGCTTGCTTTTGTTAATGGGCAAAGATAACTTTGCAACTGATTCGCTTAACTTAACTTGTAATACTATTCTATGTATGAATGCATGACCAAAATGAGGGGATAGTTGTGGCGATACGTGCAATTATTAGCAACAAAAGTGAAGATTTTTCAGATTCCGTTTTTGAGCAAATTTTTTCGCTGTCTCTCTGATTTACATCTGCTTAAACTTATATCTGTTTTGACTGAAACGTACACTTATTGTGTCATACTTGGACTTGCTAGAGCATTTGAGCGAAATGATCGCAGCGTTCATTGAAGTGAAGATATTAGTTGTGTAGGATACGTTGATAATATCGAGCGGAGAGCATGGAATTCATTTCTCACTCGTTCACTTTTTGATTTCTAGAATTTTATGAGTGAGCGAATGTGTCGGGTAGACAGCTGGTTGAATTTTCTTCGTGCTTACGTTTTTGTTTGCTTTGATGATGAATGAATTTCATCTTAGGAAACAAATCATTGCACCAAAATTACTGCTACTACTGACCAGGAAACTTTTCAGAATGCACCTACTTTACGATTCAGGGCAGAATAACAGTCTGATATCACTGCTGCTAGCTCCGATCTAGTTGTGTGAATCATTTGCATTTGTAGCGAAAGACTGCGAAATTCATCAGTTTTATGATTCTGTTCGCTCGAATTCTTTTCTTGTTCATCACCTCCGGTACGTTGATAGGTTTAATTTTTTTGACTTACAAATGAATAGCATTTATTTGTGCAAAACTTGATATGATGTGGGAGAGAACGATTACCACATTCCCTAATATTATACCTCATTTTGTACGTAAATATAAAAAAAATCTGGGAGTTCACACTAACAACTGTTGTAAGTACTTTATCTCGCGGTTCTGACGTTGGAATAAAATTTGCACGTAAAAAAATATTTCAAAGGGGAGAAAAAAGCTCTTCGTTTTGATGCACACTATTTGCAAACTGTCTTTAATTTACTCACTCAAGTATAAACAAAAATATGATGACAAGATTCTGACACTACCTACCAAATTAGTTTGTTCTAAGATTTTTGAATCGAAATTTTCTATTTGCAACTTTAGATGTGAGCACAGGAGCATTATTTGGTATGAGCTGTGAGGAATATCGAAATGACTTATCTGAATGGTCTGAATGCATTATACCGCAGGGTGATCTTGTTCATGCAATTACCAGTTTCTTGAGAAGTGTTAAAGACTTCGGATGTAAAGTTAGTCTATTAATATCCACAGAAAGCACTCATTTACAATAGCAACTTTCTAACTTTGGCATATAGACTAAGTAAATTGATTTTCAAACTAAGATTTCTTTTACTGGTAGTATTCTTAGTCAAATATTTGTTTTTCCTTTTCACTAGTTCACTTTTAATCAATTTGTAGTTTATTTTAAACTAACAATTATATAGCACAAAAATCCAGATCCTTCATTTTGATTACAAGAAATAATAACAAAAAGAAAACCAAAAATTAAAATCTATAGTATATCTACTACAGCTTCCTCCTCGGAAAATTATTAAGCTCGGACTGAATTTTCTGCGCAACAATTCAAAGAGCTATTTGGAGCATCCACTTTATAAAAGAATCAGTGTTCAAAGCTGCGGTAAATGTGGTAGACGGATTCGGTGCTGCAAGTGAGTTTATTTAGCGTGTTTTTTTTGATAAATGCATCCATTTAATGATTCTTTTCGGAAGTAAACAGTGATGAGATCTAAGAATTCCAACATTACTCTATTGAAAACCTGACTGGTATTAAATTAATTGCGCCAGAAGACATATTTTGAATTTCAGGAGGTCAAAATCATTTTTAGCACAAGCTTATGAGTCAGAAGCCTGTTCTGCAGCTGATGCATCCTGTATCTTTGATCCACTTTCATCTACCGATATACAACAACTCAAGGTTCTTTAGTTTCCGCATTTACTAATAATTTTTTCCTATATTCATGAGAATCTAAATTAAGCATTAAGCAAACAAATCTTTCTGAAATCAAATTACAAACACCAATCTTTATACAGTACAAATTTCATAGAATTTTTAGGAAATTTATCCAAAAGTAGCGGTACCACTGAATAAATGTGATGTGTCAAGTTACGTAGCAGAAGAACTGCAAACATTAAGTCAAGGACCGGCATATAAATATGTGGAACCACTGTTGTGCCAGATTTTAGGCACCAGGATACCCGCCGTAAATTGCGTACTATTTGGTGATAAGTGCCATTGCTGTTGCTTTTCATACACTCCACAACGTGATGGGAGATGCCATTTGAACAGCACTGATATCGGTTCAGCAACACATTGTCCTTCACAAATATGAAAGCAAAGAAAATGTACGGTTAAAAATGTCACTCAGTTTTTCTCCCATTTGCGGTATAGATATGTATGTGTGAAGCATTACTCCATTAATGATTCTGACTTGAATGAGCATGAATTTCAGTGTTCTAGTTTGATAGTGGATCTACTGATTGACATATGTTTATTCACTCGTAAATAGCTAGTATTAAAAGGGATGAATGTATTAACTGGTAGTAATAGATTTTATGAGTGTAAAAAATCCTACATTCTGAATTCACTTTATGATGAAAATGACTTCAGAATCTATCCCAAATTAAACGCTAGCACGTATAATTAAAAACAGGTTGCCAATGTTTTATATAATTACTTCGATCGAATAGTTGGTTGAAAAATGGATTCTTCGCTCCATTTTTGTCTTACATTTGGACATTGTTGCATCGTATTTTAGGAATGAAACTGGTAAGTACTGTGTTATGTTTATTCCGTACAGCTGAAAATTCACTGAACAACATCAAAAGTGAAAATAGAATACTCTAAACATAACACTTCCATCTAATGATGATAGCAAGTAAAATGCAATAGAAGAAATAAAGGAGAGACGCATAACACACGGTAGAGCTTGGATAAAAACTGATAAACATTGAGTATAAAATGCAACAAATATTTTGTAATTCAAAAGACATAGGAGTATTTTTTTAAGATACCCATTTTCAATAGTTATGAAGTTTTGCTTCCATTAATGGTGAATTCACGATGAAAAATTTTATATAGTTAAGTTAAAATCATATGCAATCAATCTTGCAACTTTTCAAGTATACTGCCAATCAGTTTCCTACATTATAGTGCAATATTTAATGAAATGAATGGTCAAGCATAATCAACATGAAAATGTAATGCATAAATGAAGAGAAATTGAAAATGCAATTTTAAAACATTGTTCACGTAAAACAGCCTTGAAAAATGTGTACCTTAAACTGGTAAGCTACCATTTGAAATATTGGGCCAAGGATTAATAGTGTCTTGTGCACTAGTTCTTTGCTCGTTTGTGCCTCTCGATACTTGATTAATCCGACTGTCAGCATTATAAATTGAATTGGTTCCATGAAGTGACGAAGAAACATAAACAACTTGAATTCCAGGATGTTTTGTGCGCTGTAAACAGCCAATTTGTTTAGGATTATTCACATAACTCGATAGTAAAAAACATAACAAATAAAATATTTAGTTAAGTAACTGAAAAAAACAGGACAAAATCAACTTACACTGCTTTCCACAACCTTCAGAGCAGTCAAATGTGCACTTTTACACGATAGATAATAACGGCACTGGCATACTGCTCTTAGCATAAGTGCTTGAACTATTACTAATATGAGCAAGGCAGAGATTGAAAATACATAAATACCAGTTGCCTTTTCCTTAAAAGAAAAATCGAGTGGAGGTGAATGCAAACGCAGCACTTGAAAGCTGAAACAAATTTCAAACGTTTGCAAATAAAATATTTCCATGACAAAACAGTACTAAGTTCTATTAATGATTAAGTTACATTAAGTAAAGGTTCCATAAAACAGCTAATGACAACTCGAAGTAAAGTTCTCACTGAGTCCGAAAAATCTTACATATTAGCATTGCTAAATTTGCAATTTTAACACAAAGGAAAAAAAAATAGAACTTACAATATCAATAATACTTCGACCCCAATAGTAACAACATACGTAACAATGAATGGCAAAAGATAATGAGAAGCTTGTTTTTTGATACCAGTTATAACGTCATAGTGTATCAATATACCCATCAAAAGATAAATAAACAGACAAGCTAAAATAAACATCACTAATGACAAAAATTCACGAATATGATCAAATGGTTCAAAAAATATATATCAAAAAAAATATTTATGTTTAAAAATGTTTTTTTCTCGAAAAAAAGAAGCAAAATTATAAACAAACTATGAGGTATAGGGTGTAGATTTATGTTAGTTAGTGAGAAAAAAGTAAAAGCAAACAAACTATGATAAAACTAATATTTTCGATCTATAACAGAATTTCTTATTAGCTATGGAATATGCTCTGCTTAATCTCAGTAACATTGAAATAATTTAGGTGAAACCTTTTTTGCAATAAACTAGTTCAGTAAACCACAAAACATCAGAAAAATAAAAAAATGATAAAAGTATTTCGAAAGATACTCAATGTTATTATATCAATTCCTGTCTTGTGACTGTACCAATCAAATTCAAAGAATACGGATATAAATACCAAGATGACCGTTGACATACCGAATCCAGCAACAGACTGCAAAATATACTCATTATTAGAGTAAATGAATGACATCTACGAACCTCGATACAATAATACTAATTCTGTTTAAAAGAGCAGCTAAATGTTTTAATACCACTGCAGCCTTTTGAGCATGACAAAGTTTAAAGAATACAAATTTTGGGTCATTATCATCAAACTGTGCAATGTAAATCCTCGAAGGGCGTGGACGGTCATCTAAGACATCACCTGCAAAGTAAAAAAGTTGACAATGAGCTGAATAAATACTTTCAATTAACAAAAAGCAGGAGGAAGAGTTTTGCGACGAAATTATCACAATCGCACTAAGTATAAATCAGCAAAACTTAATGACTACTTTCGTCTTAAAATAATTGAACTGCTGAAAATGGATACAAAAATTAAATAGCCTCATATTATTTACGAATCACAATGTGCAAATCATTGTAGTAATACCTGGGCCGCCGAATCGAGAGTATGAAACTGAGCAAGCATTCCTGTCGCTAAAGAGCAACCTCCAAATCGTTTTCATTCCTTTATCTTTACCAAAAGTACTGCAAGAACATAAATATTAATTACTGTAATAAAGCATTAAAAAAAGGATATATATTAGACAATGAATTGAGCCATGGAGAATGCAAGGAATTAACATTTTCAATATTTTCAGTGACTGGAATACTTTCGGGCAAAAATAGATGTTCTTCTTAAGAAACAGCAAAACAAATCAAACAAAACACAAACAGACTCCAGACAGCAAAGAAACATGTTTCGACATAAGAAAACTAATTACCTGTAAGTTGAGATTAGAAATGGACATAATGACCTTTCTATACGACCACGACCACCGCAATTTCGTTGGTCTGTTCTGAAAGGGATGTTGGGATAAGCAAATGATTTTGGACGTACATGTTTGTGGTACTTAATTGGTGGGTGAGGTTACATGTCTTTTGATTTATTTATATCTTTTATATCACATAACGTAAACCTACGTTATGTGTTCTAGCTATATCATTTAAATTTAATTTGTGCTAACCACGTCTGAACATTATTATATCGTCATTTGATTGCAGGTTGTCCAAGTGTTGAAAAATCATAGCAGCAGTCAGGATGGATTTCAATTCAACCAGTCCAAGTCTTGACTCAAATGACCCAAACTGGAATCAGTTTTTGCAGCAGTTGCAAACAGAAAATCAACGGCAAAAATTCACTGAGCAGGTAAGGAATTTCCTTCATCCTTTCTGTGGCATTTCATTTTCAAAGCTCATTCAGGTTTTAGATTCTGTACAAACTGTTTCCCTATAGAAACTAAGATCATATAGTTATTCGCGAAGTTCTTTTTTGCCGGATCAGTTGTTTCTGTTGAACTTCCTTTAAGTAAGATATAATTTCAGAATAGATTATTGTTCCATCATCCATTTTTACCGAATTTAGATTTTTACATTTTTATAAATTTATTGTTTAGATATTAATGCTGAAAGTTGTGTATAGATGATAATCTTGGCACTTTCGAAATAAATATTTTCAAAATTGTGTGTACACGCAATTTATATACTAATTATCAGTAAAAGTTCAGGTAAGAATATTTTTATTATCTGCTGAAGTCGGTTCACTACTATAATGCATTTCTTTAGGTACAAACATTGACAGGTCGTTGTTGGGATGTATGTTTCTCAGATTATCGATTACCAAGTAAATTGGATGGGAAAACACGAAACTGCGTAAATAACTGCGTCAATCGCATGATTGATGCTAGTAATTTCATGGTTGAGCACTTACAAAAAATGAGTGCTACTCAACTCAGTTAATGTAGTATCTTGAAGCATAATTCAAGATTTCTTCGCATATGAACATGCAATACAAAGTTGTTATTTGTATTATGCTTTTATTTTTTTGTCTTGTCAGTTAAAGTGAAACTTTTAAAGGTTTTTAAGTTTTTAGTCCTGCGGGTTTATTATTGCTTTTCAGTTATGATTTAATTACAAGTTGCATAGGACCAGGTATTTGGAATTTTGAAGGATATCATGTTGTAATGTACGATAAAGTAATGTCCTATTATGTACGGTGACGAAATTTCATTCTGTATACGATATTTTAAAACTTTTTAATTTCCATTTAGTTCAAATATCTATCCATAATGCGAGGCTCACATAGAGGATTTCTGCAATGTTGCAAATGTTCTCCTTAGTGAGTCCGGTAACAGGAATTTATATTTACATTGGTGATAAAAATTGCACTCAAAACGTATTAAAGCGCAGCACAGCCTGCGTGTACTTTGCTTTTCATACTTGTTCTTTCCATCATTTAATTTATAATTTATGCTTAGTTCATCTATCCACTAGTACAATCTTTCAATTCGAAAGTGGAAGGATAAATTAGTTGAATACGGAAGTAATACAAATTAATTAAATTCTAGGGATGAAGAACCATTAAGTGGGATGTACGTCAAATCTTGCTGTCTTTGTCTTATAAGAAGGTATTTTCTTTCACATGTAATTACTGACGATGTATTTCTATACTGCACTTTGTTAATGTGTGACCGTTCCCAAGAATGCACAAAAGGCATCTTTTGAGCGTTCATGTCTAGACATAGTTTATCCTTAGATTCATTTGATATAATCGTTTTCACTTCCTCACAGACCAGAAAAACCAGGTGACTGGCATCATTTGTCTCTTGTATTACGTACTAATCAAACGGTTAAACCGTGTCACTTCGAGAAATGTGATCCAAGGAAGACATGAATAGAGATTTTTGGAGTAATCTAGTAGCAAGGCAAATGAAAATGAGCTTTCATCTACGTATATAAAATTTCAACTAAGAGTTAATTAGCTACAATTTGTTCAGTTCCATGTTTGAATGTATTACAAAGTTGGTAGGCTCCCATGCTCTTATGAGAAAATTTTCTGGGCGAGTAGGAGTAAATAAGCAATAAGTGAGAAGAAAATTGTGCGTAATTCAAGGGGATATACTACTACTAGAAATATATTTGAAAGAGTTTCCAAAGGAATTGCTATGGACGATTATACAGAACAAGGCGCATCTGGTCCAGGCATTTGCAAACGAATCTTGTCAAGTAAAGTCGTTAAATTAGCTAAACAAAAGGGGAATTGAGGATTTACGGTTGATTGATATTTGCGGACAGTGATCTACAATTAGTTTAAAAGCAGTTATTAGTGTTTGCTACTGAGAAGTCATATCTGATTTGACAATTTATGTTGGGTGATTTTGACTTGAAATGTGTGCAAGGTACATTACATGGGGATTCAAACTTACATTAATTAGGTGATTATGGACTAATTAATCAACAAATTGAACTAGAAAAGGAAATTGATAATTTGCAAATGGGATGCATTTTCCTTCAGTCCTTATTGTTTCCAGATTTGTAATTGCCATCGATTTTCCGCGATAATTCTATTCATTGTCGGAAAATTTGACTCGAACTTCCAATTTGGCGCAACTAGCACTGTTGTTGCTTATAAGCCACGAAACTCATTTATGGCTATTGTTTGGGTCGGAAAATCAAATGCAGTGCTTGGTTGCTAATATTGACGTAACATGAATTATTCCAAAATTGAGGCTTCTAAATCTGAGGCTTGGCTTTTTCTGGCATCTTTTCCCAAAAATATGCCCTGCCTCTAAATCTAGCTAGTCTGAGATGGCTACTATTGTTCTCTTCTTGCATTACTAATATTTTTCGACTTTTTAAAACTTCCCAAACTTTGATTGCCATTTTCCAACATTCATTCTAGCCTCATTTATATTCAAATAGTCGGAATAATACTTATATCAAGAAATTCCAAGCAATTTCAGTACAATGAATAGATTATTTCTTGTGGTATATTTTATGCTGCGTGTAATAGCTATTATTTCTACTGAAATGTGCCAGTACTGTCGATGTGACCGACATTTATTAACAGTTACTTGTACTGGTCACAATATTATCCTACGAACAATAAACGCTCCTCACTGGGTACAAACTTTATATTTCCATCATATGTCTTTAAGACATTTGCCCCATTTTGCATTCAACGATAATATCAGGATCTTGCGCATAAACTTCTGTGGTTTAACGCACATTCATCCATTATCGTTGACTTCCTTACCCAATCTACAAAGCTTGCATTTAGCTGACAACTTAATTGTAGATCTGCCTAGTGAATGCTTCTTCGAGCTGACTAAATTACGCATTGTAAATTTAGCACGAAATTTAATTCATAACATAAATTTTATCGGGGAAATATTCCCGAAAAATCACATATTGGAGCAGTTCAGTTTGGATGGTAATCCGATAGAAAGTTGTTCAGTTGGTATTCAATTGCCATTAGTTCGACAACTGTATCTTTCCAGTACGAACATGCAAAGCATCAACGACTCTGCAATAATTTTTCTGCCAAGTTCGCGATGTATAGCTTCTGAAACATTGTGTCGCACTTTGCAAATATCCAGTCAACACTGGTCCATTTTGCGCACTTTGGATTTATCATCTCATAAAGAACTAACAATACAACCATCATTTCTTGGAGTAATTACGAATGTAACCACACTCAATCTCGACGAAAGTAAGCTTCCTGCTTCATTCCCAGACTGGTTGCAGTTTTCTAGTCGAGCACGACATCTCAGCTTGTCATCAAGTACTGTTGTCGATACGAATCATACCTGGAAATGGTGTGGTGAGTATCTAGAATGGCTTGACATATCCTACACTGATCTTCGAGTTCTTATCATTCCAAGTTATTGCCAGCTCCGATACTTGAAGGCAAATGGCAATCATTTGAGAGAAGCTTCTATAGATACCACTTCCTTGGTAACATTATTCTTGGAACAGAATGAACTAACATCCTGGATTATACCACCACCTGGCAATACCTTCAGTCAGCTCTTAACTCTTTCACTTGCTTCCAATAAAATCCGTTACTTACCCGAGAATGCTTTAACATATTATCCTCAACTTCAACACTTCGACATTTCACACAATATTTTGACGAACCTATCCCACCATTCATTCCCAACAATTGGCATGCAAGTTCGCTTCATCAATATGTCCCACAATAAGTTATCACGTTTTGTACATCCAGTACTGCCCTCTTTACTACTGCTTGACTTATCTAGTAATACTCTTCAAGGTTTAGATACAGCGTTGCTAGCAGGACTACCACTTCTACAGCACTTTTATCTTGGTTCAAATGTCAATTTATTCGCAGAGTGCGACCAGCATCGGGAATGCTGGGTTTTATCTCTCAATCAGCTGGGGAATTTAATTGATTTGGATCTTTCGGATTGCAATCTTGAGTGGCAACCAGATCTTTCAAAATTGCAAGCATTACGTAAGCTGGACTTATCCCGGAATCGCTTGCCATTGTTGAATGGCGCTTTACTACCTCGTAGTCTTTATCATCTAGATGTCAGACAAAACCTCATTCACTATTTTCTCAATGAAAGCTATATGAAGAGTAGTGAATTACGTGAAATCAAAGTTTCGCAGAACCCACTCATTTGCGATTGTAAACTATTAGAAATGAACCGATGGATCCCAAATGATACATACTCTGCGTCAACCAATGACTTATTCTATTGCTTTTCTGAAGGCTGGCAGTATCCATTAAGAAGCTATTTGGATACGGTGAAAGCATGTCTCCCAGCTGAATCTTTATGGCCTCCGACGTCAATTACAGTAGTCATCGGTTTTTTACTTTGTATCACTTTAATCTCAATTTCATTCATTTTTGTAACAAACTGGAGGGTATCACGATACAGTAGGTTCCTATCGTTCACATACAAACCACTTCGAACCCATGACATATCGTCCACCGCCATCGGAATGTAAATGATAATTTGCCTAATTTAGAATGAACTGTAGAGAGAAAATCTTAACTGTCAAGAATACTAAAAAAATAACTCCATGCATTATTCTTGCTTATTGTAATCTTTTCCATCGAATAAAAAACTAATTTGCACTTGTTATTTAATTTTGTATTGTAAAAAAATAAGGTTCATAGAATTTTCTTGTTCCTGTTTTAAATCTATCCACTTATTTTACGAAGAACTGATTCTTAGTAAGAGGATTTTCTAGAGAAAATTGTAGGTTAGTACAATGAAATCAGTAAAACCCGCCTCACTACCGTATAAGGAAATTTCTTCATTCCATATATTTTTCTACAAAATTACTACTCCACCATCCACTATACCCACCATTACTTCATTATCAACATTACAAAATATATACCTAAATGCTTTTTGTACTAAAATGCAGGGCAGTTTGTAAAATGAGTACTCTCTGATTTTCTTCTTTTTGTACTTCCATGATCGTGATTTGACAGAATAAAAAGACAATTATGAGTGAAAACTGTGATACTATTCTTATTTTCTCCCAAAGCATAATTTTTGGATTGAACTGACTCTTGTTGGCGAAGAAGACGATAGTGATGTAACAATAATTATTAGACATAAATGAACTTGAGATATGCCAAACTGTCAACCAATTATTTCCGACGGTTATTAGGTGCAGATATAATTCACTTATATGAATCAAATAAACTATATCTTATTGACATGGTGCTCTTTCCAAATATTTTTTTCGCTCTCATTCAGTACCAAATATACTTAATCAAATAACCATGGAAAGATCTTTTTGATCACAAAAATGACTCTGTGATCAAAAACAAGACTAACATAATAAATAGTTCGTACTTTTGCTATATAATGACTGATGTTCCATGATACTGGCAATGTTGCATATCATTACACAAAAAACTGCAAATAATATGTTCAAGGATATATAACCTTCCTCTACGTTTTCTTACTTTCATCAACATAATTTTTGAGTACTTAAAAAGCTCTTTAAAAATCTCATTTCCGATGGTTATTTAACCAACAATGAACAAAATTTTGCTGCCAAATAAGTTATTATTTAGAAGATCTCCCCGCCTTCCACCAGAATCATTTAGTGAATGTTTTTGTATCACTAATGCGAAATTACAATCTTCAGATATTTGTTTGGTTTTCAGCACGAACTCGTTCCTTAATTATTCCACTCGCTTCGCCGGGACAAGCATTGCAGTAAAACTTCTTAAAAAAGCTAGATATATTAGCAGTTGACAGTTAATATTTTTGATTCATTAAATTCCGATGACGACTTCGTTCGTTTGATAAAAACACAAACCATTTTTGTATTTTCCATCTCCATAAGTTATCATCCGGGAATCCAATGTTACTACTAAAAGTCTAATTCATACATCGAATTGTCAAGAACAACAAATTTTCGGAATGAAAATATATAACTGTTTTGAAGCGAGTATTTCATTTTTCACATTTAAATTATCAAAATGGCTAACTATGAGTAATAATGAAATCAAAATTAAACTATTGATGTCCATATTTTGAATGATGCTATCTTTAAATTGTAAAAAAAATAAATTATAAAGCTATTTCGAATTAAGATTTTGAACAACTGCCACGACATTTACTTGCTAATGGTTAAGTTGATGGAACACCAATTCCCTATGGAAATCATTTGCTTCGCTGACAGCAACAATCAACTCCCATGCAAACTTTCCTAATTCTCTTTTCTTCTACATTTATCAGCAAAATTTTGAACCACCATCTCTGAAATAAGCAAAGTGATAATTCAACATGTACGCAATAGATAATGATTGAGGAAGATAATAGCTGATAATTATGAAAAAATATAGCACAGTAAGACAACTTATACATTTTTTATCGAGAAGAGCATTTCTTGACGCAAACCTTTCACAAATTTGGAAGCAGTAGATATGCCAAGTGTTGACAAACAATTAATAACAGAAAAAATCCCACCCCTAATTATATAGTTTTCCGATCATTTCAAAGATTTAAATCATAATTCTGAAAGTTATCTTCATTTCTACCTTTGCTGTGGCTAGTTTCCTCATTTCCTGCTTACAACGGCAAGAACGAACACACTATTTTACGAGGGCATTTTAAAGGTAATTAAATTAGAAATAACGAATTATATAGCACATTTTCTTGTAACAAAGTTTAAGTCTAACATTCAGCATTCGTAATTAATAATTTTAAAATTTGCCAAGTGTTCATTAGATAGAACGATCTAAAAAGTTGTGAAGATAATTTGGTCTAGCACAAAGGAAATGTCAAAGTTCTTCTTCATTCTTTTAAGACTATCACTTTAATACAATTAAGACCCATAAAAACAATTAGCAAACACCTCTATAGACAAAGCGAATTTCAAAGTCATTCCATAATGGAACGCGGCCTAATTGTAATCACTTAACGGTCATTGGTTCGAAATGAAAAAATTTTGGTTTCTATTGAAGATAGAATTGCATGAAAGTTACTGTTTAAAATTGAGAAGAATAAGGTGATTTGATTCTGGTATGGCGACTTAGGTATTAGTCAGCGTTAACTTATGCTAAATTATGAGTATGACCTTTGAGAACAGTTGAGATTTTAGATAAAACCGACAGTCATAGAAATTTCTTAAAAGTTGGCTTTTTGGTGTTAAGTGGAAAATATTCAGAGTAATTCTATTTATTTCCTGACAAATTTCGCCTAACCATGTCGCGCCTTCCACTCCCTGCTATAAGGGGCATCAAAAGATAAGCTTAGTTTTTCTCACCTAAGAAATATATCACAGGGCGTAAATGACATTAAATATAAACACTTAAGACTATCTATTTATAGAGTTTTTTAAAAGCATCTTCTATGATGGCTATGTAGAATATTTTAAGATTATGTACATTTATGGATGAAGTGAAATGTGTTACACATGTAGTGAAGTATCAATGATATGAATTTCAACTCAGGGAAGCAGTCCATGGAAGAAGATTCTTATGTGGACGATGATCCTTCGGGCAGCGTAACTTCTCAGGAAGAGATTCTACATCGCCATCATCAGCATTATTACCATAACCACAGTCATAGCAAATCAGTTCCTTGTTCAAGCTTCTCCACTACTTGTCCACCTATGGTATATCGTAGTCAGAAGCATTCTCGGCTAGCTGTCGAGCAGATGAACGAAATGAGATCTGACGGTTTGCTTTGTGATGTGACGTTAGTTGTTGGTTCAGTTCGTATTAACGCTCATCGGTTGTTACTTGCTTCCTGCTCCAATTACTTTCGTGCTATGTTTACCTCGGAAATGGCTGAAAGTCGACAACGTTAGTTTCATCTGCTGAGAGATTGAAAAAGTAAAAAAAAGAAGTAATTTTCTATATTCATTTTCTATATCAAAAAATGAAAATTCTTCAGAGGAAATTCAAATGGTGGATATTGAGCCCCGAACACTACAAGCACTCATTGATTTCTGTTATACGGGAGAAATAACAATCGCTGATCTTAATGTTCAGTCAATCTTACCAGCTGCATGCTTGCTACAGCTTAATGAGATACAGGTTTTTTTCTGAAATTCATGTTAGAATCAAATTTCAATCGCTCATTTGTGTATGAGATTATTTAAATTACAGGAAGTGTGTTGCGAATTTCTTAAAAAACAGTTGGATCCAACAAATTGTTTAGGTATAAGAGCATTTGCTGATACTCATGCTTGCCGAGATTTGATGAGGATCGCTGAAAAATTTGCTCATCATAATTTTCAGGTTCATATTTCGAAAATTGTTCATCTTGGTTATTTATTATATTATCGACATATGGTTATTGCGTAGCATGTTGAATATAAATCCCATAAATTATTTGATACGTGCTTATCATTTCTATATTTCTGATTCTTTTGTGTTTTCTGTATTTAAATTATTGCTTTGAACATAGTGTAAAAAGGTTATAGGATGTTTCAAAAAGTGAGGAATTTATTTTGCTGCCATTAAATCAGTTAATTGATATCATATCAAGCGAGGAGTTGAACGTTCGTTCGGAAGAAATTGTTTTCCATGCTGTTATGGCTTGGATGCGTCATGATCTTCCTAATCGGCGTCAATTTTTGCCTAAGGTAATGTTTTTGCTTCCTTTTTTATGTAAATTCACGTATTGAAATTCATTTTTGTATAAAATATGGTTTAACTTCAGGTTTTGGAGCATGTTCGGTTACCTCTTTGTCCTGCCAAGTTTATTGTTAGTGTAGTAAGTGAAGAACCTTTAATAAAGACTGATGCACAATGTCGTGATTTGGTAGATGAAGCAAAAAACTATCTTCTTTTACCTTTAGAAAGGCCTAATATGCAAGGACCGAGAACTAGGTTTTCCAATATCTTTTATGAAACATGGTTTTCATTAATTCTCTTTATTTAATTCCTTATTTTGGTTGAAATTTCATTCTGTTTATGAATCTACTCAGAAAAATTCAGAAGTAGAAAGCCTGTTCGTTATGGTGAAGTTCTATACGCAGTGGGTGGTTGGTGTAGTGGAGATGCTATTGCTTCCGTAGAACAAATGGATGGTCGTACTGGTGAATGGCGCTGTGTTGCTCCCATGAGTAAACGCCGATGTGGTGTTGGCGTAGCTGTGCTCGATAATTTACTCTACGCTGTAGGTGGACATGACGGACAAAGTTACCTTAATTCTGTTGAGAGGTTTTTATTAATTTGTTATTACTTCTTTCACATTCATGTCTTTTCAGTGGAATTAGAAGTAGATTTTAATGGTCATTATTATTATAAGATTTTACTAGAGTAAGATGATCAAAATCTTCATTTATTGCTTCTGGAATTTTGATCGTGTTGTTGTTAAAGTTTGATTGGCAAATTATAATTTGAGCGACGATACAGTGCATGTTCTCAGCTTCTGCAATCTTGAATGCTTGATGCTTTGCATACAAATCAAAGAAATATCAATTAGACTTTCGTCTTTGATAAACTGTAGTCAAGAAGGTTCAGGTATGATCCTGCAACTAATCAGTGGTGCGGTGATGTTGCACCGACATCGACCTGTAGAACATCAGTAGGCGTTGCAGTTCTTGGTGGTTTACTTTATGCGATTGGCGGTCAAGATGGAGTTTGCTGTCTAAATATTGTTGAGAGGTTTTTATCTTTTCTTTATTGCGTTTATGATAAAAAATATAAATTGTTTCTTTTGAATTCGAAATTTTTTCATGTGAATTTTGTTTTCGAAACATAAAGTAATTTCTGCTCAAAGCATACAGGTACGATGCTCATCGCAACGAATGGTCTAAAGTAGCTCCAATGAGCACGCGTCGACTAGGTGTATCAGTATCAGTTTTAAATGATTGCTTATATGCTATTGGTGGTTCCGATGGACAAAATCCGCTAAATACTGTCGAACTGTACGATACTTGTTTCGATTTGATGAGATATTTTCTCGAAGATGCTTTTTGAAGAGCATCTTCTAAAGAGTTTGTGACTAGCTTCATATTTCTTCAGCTATGATCCACGAATTAACAAGTGGATGGCAGTAAAGTCAATGACTACGAGAAGGAAGCACCTGGGAACTGCTGTACTTGATGGATGCTTATATGCAGTGGGTGGTCGAGATAATGCATGTGAATTGTCATCAGCAGAGAAATATAATCCAAGTACAAATGAATGGACCAGTGTTGTTGCCATGAATAATCGCAGATCAGGGGTAACTATTGCTGTTTTGAATTAAGATTAGTAGATCTTCGCTGTTGCTTTGCAAATTGTTATTAGAATACTCCTGTAACTTTTTTTAAATCCCTGGTTCCTGAAATACAATAGCAATTGCCGTTTGAAAAAAGTGTTTCCCAAGAATAGTTTTTCATCGTATTGACTGTAGGTAGGCTTGGCAGTGGTGAACAATCAAATGTATGCAGTAGGTGGTTTTGATGGTACTACGTACTTGAAAACTGTGGAAGTTTACGATCGAGAAGTAAATCAGTGGCGTCAGTCAGGATGCATGACGTATAGACGTCTTGGTGGTGGTGTTGGAGTGGTTCGTTTACCTCACAATCAGCATGTGCCACTCAATCCCGATTCTGATTTAGTTCCGTTTGATGATCCTCCAGTAATGTAAACTGTCAAATGATTCCTAATTTCTGCTCTAGTCTATGCCTCTACATAATTCTTTATTGATGCTTATGTTAAGTTTATTTATATTATTTGCGTAGCCACTTTGTAACCTTGTCTGTCTTTATACAAACTACAGTTGTGCATTGCTTTGTCGTTCTTACAGTTTAATTCAGTTATGCGACTTGATATCTACTGCAGCATCTGAATAAGCTATGTAGAGTGAGTGACAATATTTTACAGAAATAAGTCGGAACTTCTAAAATCCTGTGGAAAAATGACATATGTAAGCAAATGCAGAGTTAGAAATTGCTACAGACGGTTCTTTACAGAGGAGGAAGTGAATGAATAAAGCGTCACGAAAGTGAGACTAAGACTTAAAAGAAAAGTGACAAATTTAGGAAGATGTGTGCTGATATAATAAAATCTTATGAAGAGATAAAGTCGTATTCACGAACTTGGGCGTCCGTACGTTTATACTTATATTACTTGTGAGAAAGTACGACTATATTGTTTTTAACATTACACAATGACAAGGTGTTCAGTCCACATAGCAGTTTACTTATACATTTTTTATGTACACTATGCGCAAGTTAGTTCCGTTCTTGTTAATAGCTGATGACTCCAATCTTCTGATTACGTATTAAAAACCAAGAAGATCTTTCACCGCTGCAATGATATCCCCATTGTGTTCAATTAGCTTCTTCTCTGCTCGAATTTTTGGTAATTCTAATTCGTGCATCTGGAACGGTTGCAGTCTTAAATTTTGTTATATACTCAGTCAAGTTCTTGGTATGCCAATACTAAATGAAATATTTCAGAGTGATTTATGTCAGTTCTTACAACCCCTTCCAAATTATACGATAGCCCACTTTTCTCAATTATTATGAGAAAACAAGTAGTTACGCTCAAGTTTACTTTAGTTTTCACACAATAATAAAATTTTTAGCTATCTAAAGACTTATTATCTCAGGACTATCAAATCGAGCTTGGTCTTTCACTTACAATAAGTAAGATATCTTCTTTTTTGATGTTTACAATTTTCTGGTTTCCTTTCGAAGGTCCAGAGGGCCCACTGATTAAACTATCCAATTTTTCATTTGACACTTCTCGACCATTATCACTGTCTTCATTAAAATCCGTTACCTGCAATAGCCATTAATTAGATGGGTTTCTGCGCTTCATATCTATGAATATATCTAAATTGAAAACCTTTTCTAGATCAGCTGCTGCCCAATCCTTACTTTTCGTAGTATCCTTGGTTATCCGATCATTTTGATCACCAACTTCTTCTCGCTTGTCTTTCTCTCTCATTTTTGTAGTTACTTCCTTTTACAGTTATTCAAGAAAATTTGCATACATTCTACTTCAAGTCACACTTCATGAAAGAGACGCGCAGTCACGATTTTGCACTTTTAGTAATCTCAATACAAATCAAAAACTGCGCAACATACACACCACAACTAAAGAAACACAAAGTAAACAGTGCTTAAAGCTTAGAATGACAGAAATCAGTCAGATTTCTGACGATAAGAAGGCCGAGCCATCTCTTGTGGAATTGTTACTCAGTGCAGAAAAGATGGCTCGTCCATGCTGAGTTAAAGTTGAAAAAATAATTTGAGCAATGTCTGTTCCGCTCTTGTGCATCTATAACTGGGATCTATGTATTCTGCATAACGATATCTTTATTCCAATGGTGAACATATCCATCTTAGACAGTGTATCGACAGCTTCCAGCATATTACATAGGCAGGGCGCTTTTGATATGGACAGTGATGCCATCTATAGGTAGTAAGTCATATATTTGTTATTTTTCTCCTCTGTTGCCTAGTACTCTTATTAATAATAATTAATGATGATAACTTTAGGAATGAACTTGCTGCTGTATGGAGAGAAGGATATTGGTAGCTTTTGATAAGATTAATTTTGTGATAATAAATTTAGGTATTCATTGTATTTCCACTATGTCAGTTCGTGCTATTGCATGAGTGAATAGTTCACTGATTAGTTTTATGGAAGTTTTTTGTTCAATAACCGTGGATTAAGTTTCTTTTAAACATCATGGTACAGTTTTATCTGTATACCACCAGTGTTAATTATTAAAGGCGAAGGCTAAGCGAAGGCTAATTTCAGCTCTTATCTTTTTATTTATATGCTTTTTTAAAGAAAATTTTCAGTGTTTTTTTATTTTGAATGTTTGATTCTGTTTCCATGGTTGTGGATTTTTATTTTTATCGTTTTTTATGTAGAAATTGATTGTTTTATTTGGAATCAATTATTTTTATGTTTTATATACGTTTGCCTTAAAATTAGAGTATACTATTGATATATTTCAGATCATTACTGGTGGTAAGCTTTTTGGTGCTAGTTGTTTCATTTTGGATGATCATCAAAATTTTCAAGTAATTATTGTCTGAATTTGTTTAAAATCACTTAGGAACATATGTCAGTCTTTTGTTGATAAGTGCAATGTAAATATAAACAAACATTTAAATTATTTGATCTCCACAAATTCTTTTTTCCTCAAATTCCAGAGCTAAGAATAATGATTGGCGCGTGCGGCGATATGATGTAATGTTAACAAAACAGAATGTGTCAGTTCAGGCAGTTTCGGACGATAGTGATGATGAATTATTTGGTCCATTGGTGGGAGATGATTCCAGCAGACGTCTCGTACCAGATAATAGTACTCAATAAAATTACATATTTGTTCCCAAGTATCATGTTTCGTACTTTCGTATCTCATTTTCAAGTTTTATGCAATTGATGTTCAAGTTTTGACAGAAGTTTTCATATGTTCTCTTTGATTTCTGTTTTTGTCAAAGTGTAATCTATTTTTATTAGTGAAACATTCATTTAAAGTATGTGCTATGCGCAGTAGTTAATTTTATCCTGACGATCAAGTGGATGATATTAAGGGACTCGCAACAGTCTCATTGTATTTGTATGTCCAGAACCTGAAAGTATCTATTTCTATTGATTCGTTTATAACTTCTCATGTAATTTCATATGTTTATGTTTTCGTCCTAACAATTGAATATGCTATACTGTGTGGAGGCTCGTTACCAGAATCTTAATATTTGGAAGCGTTCACCTTTAGTCCATCCAGTAACTACCACTATCAGCGTGTTTGATTTTATTATACCAAGACCTTGACCTATCTTCATACCATATTGCACACGTAGATCAACGTCTGCCATCCAATCTGGATTTCGTGGTTCTGCAAATTAAATCTAAAACTTGTTATTAAATTTTAGTAGCTGGGGAACTAAGATGACATGCCATCTTATATGAAAAATTGGTCGTCGTAGTTAAGGTATACTTTTACTAAGTCAGCCGATTGGTTACTAGTATACGAGTGAACAATATCGCTAAGCACATGCATTTGTTTCTGTGTGTTTGCATAGAAAAGTTACTGGTTTAACGCACGCTTGTAATAGACTGGCAAAACACCGCGAAATAGTTGCATTTGTCTTGCGGATTGTGCTTCTCGAGTGATTGCTATGATCGGAACGCTGGGACGAAATTTACTGATCAAACGAGAAGAGCTGAAATTGTCAACATTTTAAAAGCATTGCTGTATGATGGCGGGTGTAACAATTTTCTATAAAATTAAATCTAATAGGAAATGGTATGTTGTCCTGTAGGTGCATCTGTCATGTTTGTGCTTACGTCTCTTTTCACGCAGAACAGGGTTTTCAATTATGTTTAAGGTTGATTTAGTGTAATAGTACGGGAATGAATATTTAGTAGGGGGTTTATGGTTCGAGAGGAAATCAAGAATCAGCTGTGTGAAGTAGTTTCATTCGATAATGTGCAAGCAGGCGAAGGACTGAAGAGGTTGTAGTTTTCATTTTTTTATACGAAAGAATAGTGGCATTTCTCGTAAATTCAAACGAAAATTCCATAGACTATGACATACTGTCCACTGCTGGTGAGGACAACAATCGCGCTAGCACTGCATGAGAAAGCAGCAGAAACTGCAGCAATGGCAAGTACTTGAGTTATATCACTTGTCTTAGATGTACATTGCAGTACATCTTCGAAATAATTCCTGCAGTTCATTACTGATTCTGCCTCGATACAAATCTGTAGAGCTTTTAATACATTCTTTTTTATTTTAAGGCAGCTAATTATCAATTTTGCTGCAGCAGTCTTCATCTTTATTAAATTTGTGGTAGAAATTTTAGTTGCGATAAGTCGTTAATCCGATGAATTTTCAAATGCATGTTTAATATCTCCTCAAAAAATTTCTTAATTAACGGCTTTAGGATAAAAAATAATTTAATTTCATTTTTTTTAAATAAAAAAAAATTCTCATTTCCCTTACTATTAAAACTGTGAATGCTAATATCATAAGTTAATGTACTAGTTTGTTGTTTCTGTGTGTTTTTAATTTCCAAGTAAATACTTTAAAACTATTACTAATGTGGAAATCGCTAAACTATTATTTTATTAATTTTAAATCTAATTCTTTCTAACTTGACACATTGTCATCAACGTCTGCACCGGATAATCCCCTTTAGCTGTTTCACCGCTCAACATCACACAGTCAGCTCCATCGAGGACTGCGTTAGCCACGTCGCTACCTACAAAATGTATCGGGAGATGAGCATATGTATTTCAGTTTGAGAATTGCAAACAAACTTAAAATTTATTATAGCTATATAGAATTTATTAGTAGTTACTTGTGAAGATTAATTACTTTCAGCGCGAGTTGCCCGTAGCTTTGTAGTCATCGATTCAAGCATTTGCGTAGCACAAATAACAGGTTTTCCTGCTATATTGCATCGTGCTATTAGCATTTTCTGTGCCACAAATACTTTTTCTGGTGGTATTTCAATGCCCAAGTCACCACGAGCAATCATGAGTCCATCTGCTTCTCTGATTATTTCATCGGCACTAAGAAAGTGGTAAAACGTCATTTTTGTCGATGGAATAGAACTGTAAACTAATTTAAACATCTGAGATAATAAATGTTGATTTTATTTAATTCTGAACTTTAGGTTCAGGTTCATGTCTAATTTACTTCTCGACGCCTTCGTGATTTTCTATCTTTGCAATAATTTTAATAAATCTCCCTCGTTCCCCGAGAACTCTTCTAATTGCTCGTACACCATCAGCGTTCCGGATAAATGATGCAAAAATCATGTCAACACCCTAAAGTAAGACTTGTCTGTAATTAAAAAAATACCAAAGTTTATGCCTTGATCACAAAATATCTGTTCGCTAGTGGTACCTGTTCAACACCAAATAACAAGTCTTTAGTGTCTTTTTCCGAAACAGCCGGAAGGTCGCACTTGGTCCCAGGCAGGTTGACACCTTTTTTGCTTCCTAATTTTCCTCCGTTCTCAATTGTACAGTATATATCATTACCTACTGAATTCCAATTTTTTGCTTGTAAATATCGGAATAAACTTCACAGAAATTATTTAAAATTGCGAATGTGTTTGATGCATTACTTGCGAGTCTTAATACACTTTTGCTAGTGCATCTATTACAGTTCGAATAAATCGCATATGAAGTAAAATATTTATCCAAATTGAAATTATGAAAGGTATTTGGGCATATATCATTATAATTTTCATACTAATAATTCAATATTAATCAGTTCAGATTTGAAATAAGGATTTTCAAGGTTATTTTGAAATCATAAAATTGTACCAATGCTATCTACAGAGAGAGAAATTAATCCATCATCAATGTATACGTGACTGCCAACTTTGAGCACTTTTGCTATCTGCTGGTAATCCACGTATAGTTCCTCGGCACTACATTTCGAAGCTTTTTGGATGTCTGTTGTTAGCTTAATTTTTGCACCCTTTCTAAGGGCCACTTCTGCTGTCCCAGACTGTAAAAGTTAAAACTGGATCAATGCTGCTCTTTTATCAATAAGCTAACCGTTTAACTGTATACGTACGCCGCAAATGAGGCCAGTTCGAATTTCAGGTCCTTTGGTATCCAAAGCTATCCCAACCGTAATTCTGTCCTCAAAAGTGCTAATTGCTGTCCGTATATTTTTTATCGTAGTTCCATGGTACTAAAAAAATTATTTTTTGATGCAGTAATTTATTAATTCCGCTCTACTACAGCACTATCAATTCATTATAAATTTGGTAATAATTTAGTTATAACGAAGCACATATGTGATGAAAATTCCATACTTCGTATGAGCCATGACTGAAATTAAGCCGTGCTATGTTCATACCACTAGCCATCATGTCTTTTAGTACTTCTACTTTTTGACATGATGGACCTAGAATTTACTTTAAATTGCAAATATGATTACTTATCAGATAAGAAATATCCAGTGTTTGTTAAAATACGTTTTCTGACAAAAATTATTTTCATAATGACAGTAGAGAGTGCGCCAAACTTTTTAAGCATTTTGTTTTTGTATATGAAAAAAAAGCTGCAGCGGATTTTCGTTAGTGCAAAAAAATGATTGCTGCCTTCAGAAAATAAAATGAGGAAAATTGTATGTTTAAACTGTGCAAAGTCAAATATATGCACAAACCAATGGTACAAATGATCCCAGTCATCCGATAAACGTGTACAGGGTCATTAATGTTGAGTTTACAGAAGTGCTCGAGAGTTGACTCCTTGGATCCGATTGGCCTGAAATTTGATAGCTAAGATTTGGGCATTCTCATCAACGAAAGCTCCCTCAGGAAATTAAATGAGCAAAATTTATTATTTTACTGATAATAGATGCAGCATGAGATGAAAACCCGTAAAGAGTCTGTCTGACCTATGCTTAGGATTTGCAAACCAAATAGAATACCAAATTATTTGGACATGTGAATTCTTATTGTTTTCTTTGCTTCTCATTTCACCGACTATTGCAGAAGCATAATCTTTTAGTACTTTATGCAAATAATAATAAGATTATGCACAATTTGTCAGCTAAGAAATGACGCAATACTGGAATGTTATGCCCACATGATTGAAGAACGTTGGTGTCCTCTAGACTGCCCACGCTTCTCTCAGCGCAGCAATACGAAACTGGTTATTTTGACTTATTTGACCATTTATAAGGTCTCGTTCTTTACGTCTATGTAAATTGTGATAGTGATACCTGTTGTTGAGCATAGAGCACAATGCAGTACTCTCTTGAACTAACTGCTCTGAGTAATAACTTCTCCTGAAAGGTAATTAGTTATGGGGGCAAATTTCTTGTCTGCCAACTGGGACAGAAAATCAAGCTGTCTT
The DNA here is from genome assembly GCA_900618365.1 of Thelazia callipaeda. Classification (NCBI taxonomy): domain Eukaryota; kingdom Metazoa; phylum Nematoda; class Chromadorea; order Rhabditida; family Thelaziidae; genus Thelazia; species Thelazia callipaeda. The sequence continues at coordinate 70,563 of UYYF01000027.1, forward strand.
ATCAGTGCGGGCTTAAAATTGCTGCGAAAATTTCTTCTAATTGTAAAAGCTTTTTTCGAAAAAGAAATTTTCTGATCTTTTTGAGTGAACCTCTACTCTGCTCGTTATTCTAGCGATTGCTGCGAAGCACAGTTTTGGGTAACTACATTCTTCCCGTTGAATTTATTCAGCAAATCCTACGCTCCAGAGGAATTGTGACTGCTTATTCACTGTGAGAAGTGACATTGTGGTAATAGGATGCTTCTGGGACAGACAAAATTTGAATGCGCGCTTTGAAACGTCCCATCGCGTAATCAATTATGCAGTAAGTAATGAAAGTTCTGACAGCCAATCGCAGTGTGCAGCAATTTATAATATTTATTTTCCTTAATAAATCCTTCTTCTCTATTTTCGTTATCAATGCCCATAACTTTCAGTGCGTTGCATTAATAATCGTTTTCTAATTTTCGCTTAAAATTGCATTTTTGAGACAGTAATGATTGCAATGTAAACACTGAAGGCCGTAAATTCGTTCGTATTATCACTTCGAGCATTATTTTGTGTGTTTTTACTTGCTTTATTTGATAATGGTTGATTGTATTTTGTACTTGCAAGATTTGTCGCATCTATTTGCTGGGGGATGAGTACAAAGGGCAGATACAGATTTAATTAGTAGGGATATCGCACAAATTAATCTTTTGCTATTACTTATTTAATATGCTTATGAGATCTAACCATCAGTTATTCGGCAGACATTTCTTTATGCAAAACGATGTGTTCAACCGATGCACCATCTTGTATATATCGCGGTTAAAAGATTCGTTTGTTCAGTGCCATATTCTGGTCATAATATTAAATAATTAATACTTTCAAGTATCTTTGAATTTAAAGTCCTTTTGACTACTTGTTTCAGATAGAATTTGCATTTGTAATTTCACAAAAGTTGAAAACGATGAACCTTCAAAAATAACCTAAGATGGCTCTGTCATTTCATAACATGGAGGAAGGGCGCGAGTGCTTTGTTGGGTCAAATGATACATTTGAGGTAAAGTGAGTAAAATATACCATTAAATTGCGTGTTTTTGCCAGCTTCTATTACTACCAGCCCGAGCATTGAAAGCTATGGCATAATTTCACTTAGTTTTGTGTATATAGAGCCATTTACATCGCCGTGCAGCCAGCAGTGGTGAATCGTCGATTGATGGATCATTTGATGAAGATCGTGCTGCCTTAAGTGATTCCGATCTTGCAGGTGCTGCCAGAATTCAGGTTTTTATTTGATCAGTCAAATATTTTTATTTTCCATAAACTTTATGTTGTGGGGAATTTTTTTCATCAAATCATAGAGAGTAATCGCTTGCTTACTCCAGTTTTAGTTAAATTCATAATTTTGCTGCAGACTTTAGCCATAAAAGCAAAAGGTCCCTCTAGCGATGCTCTTGAGACAGAATGTCGCACCGAGCAGAGTGTTCTGAATAGTCATGACTGTGATTGTTCCTTATCGAAAGGTGCATGGAATGATGTTTTAGGTAGTGGACAGCTATTTTGTAAGGTACTATTTTTAATAAAGGCAGAAGTTCCTGTAATTTGTCCCATTTAGACATCTTAGTACTTTCGTATTACTACTATTTGAATAATTTTGTTTCAAAAAATATACTATTCATTAAATAGCAATATTTTGAATTCCCTGGTTTTTTTTGGCTACTTTCAAGTTTATCAAAAATTTGCCTGATATATA
>UYYF01000028.1:0-72016 GCA_900618365.1 Thelazia callipaeda
CTAGCACCCTGAAGTTTGGACGGAGAGAGGATGAAAGCGAAGCCGAAACTGAGAATCAAGCAGAGCGAGATCATAGCAGCGCAGATTTGAAGCGCAGTTTTGACAAGAAAAATAAATTTCGGTGCTGTTTTGTGTGTGTCATTTTATCTGGTAGTTCTTCACCGCTACTTTTGGTATACACGGCTCATCTTCAATTTTTGCATTAATCTTAAATTTGTTCTCTGCATTTTAAGATTTTACAACAGAAATTACTAGTAATACAAATCAATTTTGGCAGTTTGTTCAAGACGCTGATGCTTTTGCAATCTTTTGCAATAATTTAGCAAATAAATAAAGAAGCACTGCACTAGAACGGAAATGGTTTGTATAACATGAGTTCGAATAAATTAAAATTAGATTCATGCTATACAAACCATTTCGGCTTCGCTTTCATCCTCTCTCCGTCCAAACTTCAGGGTGCTAGATGTGATACCTCTTATCACTTCCACTTTTCACACGTGTCATATTTTTGGATGTATTCAAGTACTTTCTGTCAGTTACTTCATCGCTCTCATCCAAGCAGTGCCTTTAAGACAAGTACTTGTTTTGGGTCACTTGATGTGCTACATATATAACAGTGCACACAGTTGCATGAAACTCATACCTTTTATCAGCGAAGTAGATTTAAATTATTAAGAAAATTGTTTTGCTTTCCAGTTATGATATCAAGTGAAAAAGATGTGTAAAAAACTGCGTATTCAAAATTCTACTGATGCTTGATCGTAATGAAAGCTGAAGTCCACGAAAATCATTCGCCCTTTCGGTGACAATTAATGTTAGAATTTGGCAGAATTTTTGTGTGTAAATTAATCAATTAAGCAAGTGAACTAATGAATAAATTAAGTTCTGATAGCCAGCAGTTATACTTTATAGAGTTATGTTTGGTGTTGTGATGGCTACTTTTCATTGTTTTCTTTTGCATTCTACTATGGTTGTTGAATAATTTATTCAATTCAATTTATTTAATGTGAAATTTGTGATAATTTAGCTGCAATTTTAATCAGAAAATTATTAAAAGAGAAAAACAGTTTGCACGTCTTCAATTGTTTTTCAAAAACGCAGTGCCAGTTGTAAATAGGTATAGGTGAAGTGATTTAATTGATAAAAATAGTAAATATCATTTGGGTTCTGGATCAAATCAAATAATTATTCATATGATTTTTATTTGGAAAAAATAACTTGAGTAGCATCCTTAGTAATAAACTGAGTAATTATCATAGGGTAAAAAAATGGTAGCAAGAAACAAATGTTGGATATTCATTGAGTAAATAAGTTGTACTGTGATACAAATAAATACAGTAGAAATATTTGGATGTCATTTTTGGTTATGAATTGATAAGATAAGAGCAACTTGACCTTAGTTAAGCACAGTTTCAGTGATACATCTATCTTTTCTTTAAAGGTTAATACCTTTTTATTTTCCGATACTTGCCTTCCTTAATCAGTAAAAGTTATTTTTGACTTTCTTTACTTAAATAGATGCTAATAGTGCTACAAATAATATTTTGTTTGCTTAATCATTTCTTCAAGACTTGTTTGAACTAATTTTTTCTTGTATGCAAGGTACTGCTGTCCTAAAATATTCACCATTCTAACTTCATTTAAATCATATTCTTTTTGATTCGATAAAAGAAGCACATGCTCATTAGTATATTTTATATTTTGTTTGCTCCTCCGTTCACGAGTACAGCAGATTTCAGATGTCACTACACACTCCAACAAAACTCGGTGATCAATCTGCGCATTCTGCTAATGATTTATACTGGAATGAGAGCGATGATGATTTTTGCAATGAGTACAACGGTAAATATTTAGAGTTCCTTTTTCAATCCTGCACTGTCTGTAATTACATTTTTGATATATGATACTTGAAAGTATACGGTAATGGCCAAGATAAAGAAAGCAAATTATTTCACAAATAAGCAAAATTGAAAAAATTGTCTTGTAGCATAATTATGATTGCTATTGAGCGCTAACATTTTCTAAGACATTTTTCAATCCTAACGAAGGAAGGAAATCATGATTCTCGCTACTTTCTGCTCTTCATCGTACTTCTTAACCTTTCATTTTATCTTAGTGCTCTCATACTTCCTTTATAACGAACTTTTACGTACTTTGAAATTCATCTTCCCGCTTTGGCTCAACTTTTTTGTGTTATTTACTTTTTTCCTTTCTCCTTCTTTTTTATTTTAAAAATAGTATTTGATGATAGTTTCCAGCTTCCGATTCAAATATTCTGCATAATGCAAGTGTTCTTCGCGAAACATCTATGAATGCCCGAGAACCATCCACAAATATCGTCAACAATCATTCATGCAATAACTCATATCAATGTGCAACAACTAGTTTGTTTCTCACACTGTTTTACAGTATCATTTATGTTATTACTTATTATATCGTGCTAGCAGCATTTACGACATAATAAATATTAACAAAAAGCATCTATCAAGTTTTTGACTGCTTTATTAAAGTTTAAATGTCCATTATTAAGATTCATATCAAATTTTGTATATGTAATTTCAAGTCAAAAAAAGTGATTAATCATTAGAAAGAAATTGTAGAACTCTTGAGGTATGACTTATTGAGAGCATAAATAATTTTTAGGTTTTGAGTTTTCAGTTGAAATATTCGATGCATAATTCATTTATTACTTATTTGCATTGATGTAAATTAATTTTTTGAACTGAAATAACTTTGCATATATTTCTCCAGATGCAAGTACTCAAGAAACGGTCGACACGTCTATTCCAACAATACGTGTCCTTCACCATGTTGAGCCATCGTCGTCACACGTTGTGTGTTCTTCAAACGTGCACCATCATTATCATCATCACCATCATCCCCAAACATTTTCCGGGCAGCATCGAGTGTACATGCCTACATCTCTATGTTCTGAGAGTCAATCTTCAAATCAGTATCATACAATGCCGCCGTGTTATGATCGGTACACCTTAATTATTACTTGATAAAATTCATCCCCTTCCCTTGCTTTTTTTCAACTAATTTTGCAGTACTTGCATAATGATTATAAAAGCTATTTTTTCCTTTTTCAAAAATTTACCCAATAAATTGTTTGTACACACATCATCAATTGCTGGGTCGTTAGAAAAATGTTAAAGCAGATAAATGCCAGCAAAATATTTATTAATTATTGATTATTAGCAATCAAATGTTTAAATTGAAACAGTGAAATGTTGAAGATTTATTGAATTAATTAAGTAAGTTTGTTGTCGCAATAATTTTTCATTCATGCATAACAACTCGCTGCAAATTTTTAAAGTAGTAAAAAAAGGCTATAAAATTTACTTATTTAACATGAGCACTTTCTCAACAGCATTTACTTTTTACTTATGCAAATATTCAAATTGTCAAACATTGATTGATCCAGTTGAGATCAAAGGGCATTATTTTATTTCGACCTCTGATGATGACTTATGACTTCTAATGATGGCTTCTTTTTTACAGTCCAAATTTTACTTCTGAAATTTTCGGCATAATTTCGGAAATGCGATTTAAAATTTTGCACAATTTTAGTTAAAACAAATTTATAAATATATAAAATATGAAATATGAAAAGAGTCAATGTAAAATGTCTTCATTTCAGACATTCGCAATACTTTTCTCATCCAACTTTTTTACGTCAGCAGCAGTGCATACGACCTAATATTCAACGATATGTACAGAATACAGGACAGGTTAAAATTTCATTCTGTCATGTGATAATATTCAGAAACAAGTCATAAATTTCGTGGAGTATTATATACATTTTTGGAACTAAATTTCAGGCATTACAAATGCAGCATCATTTTCCTGAGGTAGCCATCCCTCAGGTGCCATCTCATTTTCTCACTCAATTCCTCAAAAATACTAGCAGTGCATCGATGAATATTGCTGTCAATTTTAAGAAAAAGGTTCGTTCGAAGAATCAAAAATAAGGCCAAAATTTTCGCTTTCTTGCAGTACTAATTTTTCTGAGCGCGATAAACACTTATAATTTTCAAATTTCACCATTCATTTAGCATTCTATAATGATTGCATTGTTTGATGCTTGGCCTTTTTATGCAAATTTTATGTAATAGCATTGAAATAAACATTTTTTCTAATTAAAAGATGAGCAATTATCACATGGAAATAAGTCACAATGTTAATACGATAGGATTTAGAATGTAATTAAATTATTTAACGAAATTGAAAAATCTAATTTTGCAGCCCATTACAAGCCACGCAGACTCAGTATGTTCAAATTGTGGCACAAAAGAAACGACCCTATGGCGCCGTAGCAACACAGGTGCTATTGAGTGCAAGTTGGTTTTTTTCTAATTTTACTTACTTTAGTTACTTCTGAGTAGAATTATTTTTAAGCTTATTGCTTATTTTTGCATCCTTTCACTTTTTACATTCACTCTAATTACTTAATCAATTAAGTGATCACGTAGTTAATCTAGTATTTTTTGAGGCGCTGTCTTGCTATTTTTTATTTCTTAAAGTGTTAAATGAATTTAGCCGATTTATGACAGTTTCCTACAATTATATTTGCATCTTTATTGCTCGATCCAAAAATTAGCTGTCTTTTTAAACTGACTCAAATGTCAGCTTTGAAGCAAATTACTACATTGCTTGCAAGCCACAGTTTAATTTTACAATACGCTAACTCTTTTCATCAGTCAGACATTAACTTTTTTGTCTTATTATTGTTAAATCTTCATATCAAATGTCCATTTTGTTCAATAGGTCATTTTAATTCACAGTAATACTAAATATTCGAACGAGAAAGATTTTATTATTATTCGAAAACTTTGCAGTGCTTGCAATTTGTACTATCGCAAAAACAACCGTCCACGACCTGTAACTATGGTGAACAAAATACGAAAGCGAGTAAGAGTACATCGTTTCGGTTTCTCGTAAAATCTTTTTTTTCATTCTTACAGTATTTTCAAGTTTCAAAAAACACCATGTGGAAAATAACGCCAACTCTGAACAATGAAAGTCCAGTAATGCAGTTGTAGTGTTTGAATATAGAAAGTACCACAAATGTCGTCAGCTTGCAGAAATCTCTGAATCTACATTACAGTTTTTTTATTATAGTGGTGTTTCTACATTTCAATCTAATTATGATATTGTTTTTATTCTTCTCTGTCATCATCAGCTAGAAAATTGTTTGAACCTGTGCGTTGATAATGAATAATAATGAGAATAACTATGTATTCTGAAGTGAGAATTGTTTCAAAATGGAAATTATTATTTTTAACTTGTATTTGTATTTTGTATAAACTTACAAGCATGCATCGATTTCGTGTTCGCCATTTTATGCTATGTTTCATTATCGCTCTCTCAAGTTTATAAAATCAGTAATATCAAATTTGTATAAATGCTATTGACGTTACGGTACGATCAACAATATTACATCCTCATGTATTGTTTGTCTTTCAAAAATATACGGTCAGTTTCTGTCTTCTCTTTTTTTATGATTTTACTTGTGCAATTCCATTAATCACACACATATCATCGGTTATCACTTATTCATACATAATATATTACTACTTATTCACTTACTCAAGCATTTTTCATTTTCATAATTGAGTCTTTTGTCGAATCTATCCTATGGGCATATATATCTAATGATTCAATGTAAACATTGCTAAGCGTTAATAGTTTCCACTGCCATAATTTTTTTTTCAGAGTAACTAAACTTGTTTAATTTATTCGAGTATATTACATGAATTAATAAATTTCATTCAGTCCCTGCTTGATAAAACATTTGAAATATCACTTTTATCTTTATGATATTTCTTGTAGCTGTGAAATAATTTGACAAAACGATTATGTTTGACTCAAAACTTCTGTCAGTTTGTTGCCATGCAACCGAGTTCGTTTAGTTGACTTGTATATATTGCTCAAATACAAAATATTTTCCAATCTTATCATCTCCAACTGTTCTTACATGCAATTATCTTTTGATCAAATAAGCGACCTATAGCGAGATTATATGCCCAATGCAATTCCATTTATTAAAATTTAATTGAGAACAGACTAGATTCTTCAGTGCATTATGTCGTGTTTCCAAGTAAAGCATTTCTTACCGTATGATAGAACAAACATAACGCATAATATTGCAATTTATGCGAACAAAATTTTATTATTGCTCAGCATAAAATATTTCAGTAATTTCTGGCTCTGATTTTTAAATATACATGATAATGCACAATTAGTTAGTTAGTTAGCCTGTTAGTTAATTAGTTAGTTAGTTAGTTGGTTAGTTAGTTAGTTAGTTAGTTAGTCAGTTAGTTAGTGAGTTAACCAATCAATCAGTTTGACTTGGAGTGGAGTGTTTATCATTTTTTGTTCATTAAAAACTATTAGGGTCTATTTTTCATTTAAAAAAAGCAAAGTAAGTAATAATAATATTGTAGTAATGTGATAATAGAATTACTGCCATTGAATATTGAAAAAAAACTTTTAGATGAGTTTATAAACATAAGCTGCTTTCTTCCAATTCTTTTTAAAACAGAAACGCTGAATTAGCGTGAGTTAAAGTTTTGAAATCATAATTTTGAAAACTGCATATTGAACGATAGCAACTACGCGTCACTTTTATTCTTATTTTGTTAAATTGATAATAGCACACATAAATCAATCATTATTACGTATTGTTCACTCGCATACAAAATTGCATGAGTTTGAATAATTGGCGTTCGGTGAAGCGAAAAGTTGTTTCATTCTGTAATCTTTATGTGTTCTAAAAAAACAATTTATTATGTTATGAATTCACGTGAGGATACCTTCAAATCAAGCGTTCAGAAATGGTATTTTCGCAATTGTTGTAATAAAGATTTTTGGAAAAAAAACACACGTGAAATGCAATTAGAATCAGTAATTTTCCGACTGATTACGAATACAAAGTACACTCAATTTACAGCTAGCTGTCCATTTACTTTGAGAATCAACTTTTTTTTTTTTGATTATACTTTGCAATTTCTGACTGATTATGAAAAAAACTTTGTAACCTATTCCATGAGGCCTAAATTATCGGCTTTTTAATCACTACTATTTAATTGCCAGTTTCTGAACTCACGGTCATGCTTAATTAGCTTGCTGAACTTTGCTGTGACTATCTTTTTACACCTTGAACTAGTAATATAGTTAAACATAGGTCACTTTTTTTTTTCACTTTTACTATTTCACGGACTTGCTTGCTGATGTTTGCGTTAGTAGAATTATGATCAGTGCAGGATTCTTGTGAAGTTTAAGTGATTATTTATCAATGACAAGTTGAAGTGCATGTTGAGAGTGATCTAAATTGAAAATGACAATTTCTACTTGAAAGGTTAAAGTTTACAGATGTATCTCCGAGGTTAACTTTGCTAAAATCCGTGCAGTCAATAGTCTATGCTACTTTTACTTTTATCATACCATCATCTATCATACTATGGCACTTACATCAATCATGACAACTTTTTGAAAGCTGCGCTGCCAATTTCAAAAGCAGGTTCATCATCATTCGTCTTTATGAGCAGGAAGTGTAAATTTCTAGCTCAAATTACACCATCTTCAATGAAACACATAGTGTGACCTTTAGCCTTTTGGCATGTGATTTCTAGTACTTGTATATACGTGAGAAAGAGTTCATAGTAAATTTAAGAATGAAATTGTTTGCCTTCTGCTTAATCTCGTAACTAAGAAAATTGCAGATTTGCTTATTTTGGCTGAAATCAGATCCATTAATATGATAAAAGATCGATGGAATGAATTGAGGGTATGTTTAGCTTGTGCATTTTTACTGAAATATTTGCAAGCAGATTTAAAAGCTAAAGAATCAAAAAGTTCGTGCTTACTTTTACCCTCAACCAAATTGTTGGGAATGCAGTTGAATTCAGTGGAAAGCTTTTCAACTTGATCTAAAATAATTGAGCAGATTTTCTGATTAAGATTGAGTTGAATTGGTTTGTAGGTCATGAGAGTCATTAATGTTACTTCAATTCCGTAAAAAGGAATCAAAAATTGCCAAATGTGTATCATGAAGTGTCAAAAAAGGCCTATAATTATAACAAGTAACTTCTGAATTAAAGAATTCTCTTGAGCCTATTCAAAAGTTCAAATCAAATCATATATCGGAAGTAAATTTATTCATTGCTTAAAAATGTCTTATTCACTTCAGACTTCATGTTGAACACTGTCCACATTTGAGTGAGAAAATGAACTTTCCATTAATTAGCTAGTTATCAAGATCACTGTAAATGTCGCTGCAATAATAAGAATCATTTACTTTACGTAAATTTCTATACATAGCTAAATTTATTGTCGTTTTAATGACAAGTTGACATTTGTCAAGTTTTTCATCGCAATTCATCAGTGCAACTGCAATTTTCCTCCGTGCAATTGACTGAAGTGTTTGGTCTTTTTATGCAAGTATAAATAATGAAGGGATTTAGTTAAAAGCAAGTTTTCATTTGTCATTTTGTCTTGCGAAAGCTTGACTTTTAATAATCTTTCTCATTCAACTCTATTTTGCAATGGTGAATAAATTTTGAATTAATAAATATTCCGACCGCGTCAAATGGAAGAACGCATACGCAACTTCACGACCTGATCTGCTCAAAGATCGTTTTCTCTTTAGGTTCTCCTTAAAGAGAACAGTTGCTACCTGATGAGTTTATCAAAAATTGTTTGACCATCAGTTTTGCTTTCCTGCTCTCAACTATTTTCCATAATTACTCATGTTTGTTACTTTTTGAAGATCAAAGCAAGTCAGTTCTCGTCTGATCGCACGTCCATCGCTGTTGATGATTTGCATGACTTTGACAAAGTCTATCCTACTTCACAATCAACATTTTTCAATAAGGTGCATGAAATTCGAAAAATACTTGCTGGTCTAGCTGCTGATATAGCTGAAGTCAAAATTCGACTCCACTCATTACCGGCTCAAACTATCTTCGATGGGCGGGAAAAGGTACAATAACTTGACCACTTTCATCCGCCAAAATTATACATTACTATCGCAATTTCACTGATTTTCTCTACCTTCAATGAATCTGACTTGGTAATGATCGTTCAGACTATACTAGAAAATTGATCAGTTCAGTCTATATTGATGTGTGCACTTACTCACTCACTTATGTACTGAGTTGTGTGAGCGTTTTTCTTTTTTTCATGAATTTAAGGAAAAATTGGACGAATGTCTGAGAGCAATCAAATATCGTTCTAATTTACTACGCGGACATCTGCTCGCAATGCAGCGGAACGAAAAGGAAGTGGAAAAGGAGCAGCAGACTGATTCTGATATCACCGCCCGGATCAGAAAATGCCATATTGAAGCAATGATCAAAACACTCTCAGTCTTGATAGAAAAATTAAACTCAGCTCAACTTGACTACAGAATCCAAGTTTTAAGTTGGTTATAGAAGTAAATTGAATTTCAGAATGATTTAATATCGATTGCTTTCAATCGTATTAATGAATCATGTCTTTTTTCACAGAATTTATGTTTTTTAATACATGCAAATAGAGTGATGAAGTATGAAAAATTCAAATTTATATGATTTTAAAAAACTTTTTAATTCTTTGCTAGTAGTTGTAACTTGCTATATTATACAGTGATTTGATGAAGTTCAGGTTATGTTTCTTGCAATAGTTTTGAGTCGTATCTGCGGCCTTTACGACTTGTATAGTATTGTAGTCGAGCGAGAGAGCATTATTACTTTACTTCATCCGAGTATAAAATTTGTTGTTGCAAATGCATTTCCAATATTTGAAAATATTGAAATTATTTGAAGAAAAAATCAAGCGACAATTAGTTATTGCGGGTGAACATATGACAGATGATGAAATAAATGCAATAGTAGATTCAGAATCACCCGAAATATTCAACAGGTTAAGTTCAGATGGAAAGACAAAATTATGAAAGTTGCAATTTTTAAGACAAAACTTTCCGTCAGAATTTTCTATTTTATGCTGACACTTCCATGCAGTATGTTGTTTTTTCGTAAAAACATAAACGTCACATAATTTTGTATTTATTCGTGCGAGCGATATATCCTGTGCATGCAAAAAAGACAAAACGCGTGACTTATGATTAAAATATTTGCATGAATTATTTTGAATTTCACCTGGTTGCCAATTCCCGAACGTTTGTGTTTGCAGGCAATTTCGTTCATCTCAGCTGAAGTCAGCTTTGGCCAGTGTCACAGTCAGACATGCTGGATTTGTGAACCTGGAGAAGAGTATGAAGGAGCTTCACCATCTCTACAACGATTTTGCTTTCCTCGTTCATTCTCAGGTTGTACCAGTAATTCCAGCTACTTTACTTTCACAGTGCATTAACGAAATGTTGTGTTATCATTAATCACTGATGTATGATAACACAACTTTTCACTTGCATGCCGTTGCAACACTTTACTATTTTCATGCTTCTTAAATCTCAAGAATTTTATAAGTGCTCAGTGGCTTTGTTATTGGTTCAAATTATATGTAAAGGTATGATTTAACATACTGATCTCTATTAAGTTGTGTGATCAGCTGTTTTCAGTAGCTCGTAGCTCTCTTATTTCGTTCATTTATTTTCCACACTTTAGCGCACTCTTCTATGCATTGTGACTGGCAATATTACGAAGAAATCACTGTCATTTTTCATTATTCTTATGACATTATTGTTTTTGTTTGTTTATTATTTATTTTTTTCTGCCTTTTCTTTCTTCGTTGAGCTAAAATTTGATCCTTTCAATTAATTACGTCAGGGAGAAATGATCGATCGAACTGATCAGAATATTAGTGCAGCGAGTGACCACGTCAAAGCAGGTAATGAGCAAACTCGTACAGCAGTAAAATATGGAAAATCGAAAATGCGCAGGGATTACTATTATTTGTCTATTGCATCAGTATTATTGCTTATTGTTTTCATATTTTTCACTCTTATTGTTTATTTTTCAACTAGGCGAATTCGAAATTTCCCCTGATCAACTTCAAAATTCTCAACGATTTTTTGATCTATTAGAAGCAGTTTGAGCAAAATCTTAGCACTTTTCCTACGGCATAATATTATGAACTATTCAGACTTTGCAGTTTTACTTAGACTTAAAACATTAGAAATAAATATATCAAATCGATTGTTATTGCGTTCTCTTAAAGAAACGACAAAAGATATTTATTTTTGATCAAAAAGTAAAATTTCTAGAATAATAACGGACTTCTTATTTCAAAAATTTATCACGTTGTAATCAAGCTTGAAACAGCTTCTAGTAGATCAAAATTTTCAAAGCTTATTGCTGCTTATTCCTCGCATTCTTGTTCCTCGCTAATCGTTAAATTTCACGTTTTTATCATTTTTTAACTTCTGTGACGGTTCAAGCAGTGAGTTATTGTGCTGTCATGAATAACAGACTGGAACTGAGTAGTACACAAATTATTACTGAGTATTACTAACGCAACTGATGCCTTTTCTTCTTCGAAACTTCACTGAATATTCAGCGATATGAATCAGTTTCGCACTTGTAGAATGATATTTTCAAAAACTTCGTGCAACAACTTTGTTGACGAAGAAAGCTTCTCAAGTGTTCACAACCCGACACTTTTTATTTTTTGCAATTCATTTCAGATAATTCTGTCAACTGTTAACAAAATTCAGCATCGCTTATAATTTTCAAATTATTTCTGACTTGAACTAATCTGTTTTAAGCTAATGCTACAAATCCGTTTGCACCACTTCAAGATAGCACATGATCTTATTCAAAAACAACATATTACCAGCACGACAACTATAAGATATTATTACCGATTTGATTACCGAAAAATTCTGCTGCTATTTGAATAATATGAAATAAGCGTTTGGTTTCTAAAAATGCTATAAATTGAAATAAAAGTTAGTGCAAGTACGAATAGAAAAGAAATTAAAAATATGAGAATAATGTTTTCATACAAAACCAGTCCTAAAAAATGCAGATTATTTTCTTGCGAGATTGCTATTTACTTAAAGTAATTTCGAGCCCAGTAGTCAACGTTGATCATTTCCTTCGCACTTTCCGTGATGATAAACAAAGTTTATGGTTTGCTTCGCAGTCTGATTGATTTAGACTTGACTATTACTCATTTTCCGATTGACAGTGATTTGCAGTTAGCGTCATTTTATTCGCCTGAAATTTTCCGTCTAAGTAAATAACTGTTTAATTCTATGCTAAAAAATCGCAGGCGACAAATCAGCGATCAATATGTGACCCAGCGATCAATATGTGATTTCTTACTCCAAAAATTAACAATCCGTAGAGTCAAGACAACCAAACTGCTTGTACACAGGAGCTGTTAAAAAAAATGAGGAAGTTGACGAGAACTGTAAATTATGCAGCTTGGTGACTGGATAGCACTAACCAGAAATAACGTGAGTGCTAAGTTTTAGATGTAAATTATGTAGGGCACAAATTTAACCGATTTTCATTCCCAAGCATCATACATTCGGAGTGAATAATCAAAATTCATGAGATCGAAATTTTCATTATGAGCGTTAACAAAACCATGCTGTGCCGGCGAATACACCCTAGAACCATGCGTGGTGGTGTGAGAGTGGCAATGGATACGTAACAGAGACGGACGACGTGGTAGTCATACTTAGTTGGCAAGCCGTCCTAAATGATATCATTGCTTTCGAGAACAACGTAATTTACATGTGGTTTGCACATTCATTGCAGTTATTTGCTGGATGACTCTGACGACAATGGCAGTTGTTGATACTGGAAGGAAGGAACGTGGTAGCTAAGGTCTCCAACTTTTGTTTCTACACTTCATGCTTGCTAACTTTCGATTCTTTACTGAACTACTTCACTATTAATATATACTAGAGTTTTGCATACACATATATTCATAGCAAGTGCAGCTTCATTCATTTACTTATTATTTATTTTGCAAAATATTTATTTATTTTGCAAAATAAGTAAAAGCAACTAAATCTTATAGTGAGTGATGCGTAGTTTGTGTTGAAAAGGAAATGTTTGGAGTAAAACTCGTTTAAGAACGTTCTCTAAGCACGTTATGACTTGCTTGTCAGCACTGCTCTACGCTTTTTTTATTAGCGTTCAATGGAGCTTTTGGTACTCACATTAATGGTTTGGATTCTGTTGTAAGCTGTCACGATGTATCTTCACAATTACTATTGGATGAGTGAAAACTATTACCACAAATTACTCTGCTGTAAACATAAGTCACTGCATGTAGTAGAAGCTGCTATAATTGAGCTTGTATAAAAGGCATGGGATTCTGTTGTCGATGTATTTTAAGTGCATTCAATCTGAGAGTAATTTATTTAAGTATATTTAACTTGAAATACATTTAAAATGAGAGCATTGATTGTTCTGAGTATTTTTTGCTATTTATAATTGCTACTGTTGACTGCTTTGTCGTAATGAAAGTAATACCAACAATGGCAGTTCATAGCTCGATTTCTTCGCAGTTACTCAAACTACAATTTTCATTGTACCTACACGATATATGTAATGTTTTGGTCTTTGACACCTCTTTTGATAGTCAATTTCCGTTTCTTTCTTCTAACCATTTCAGTTGCATATATTTTGTAAAAGTTAAACAGCTAGCTAAGATAAGGAACTTTACTTAATACAGTTTATATTGCACTCATTAATGGCATTTGTAAATACTACTAAGGTAATTATACTCGAATACAAAATAAGCATGATATGATTACTGATGTGCACTCTTACTGTGGAAACTAATTTTTCAGTTTCCCATTTGAAGCACTTTTCAAATGATTTCTCGGGTTGCTGTGCTTTTCTTCCGGATAGTAGTGGTGTAATAATAATAATAATGCATTATCTGAGTAAGTTGTAGCAAAGTCTATCTCTCTGTGTTATGAAAGCATGATGTACAGACTTTATTGCTGCTACGTATAATGTTTGAGTAAAGCATAATAGATTTTGAACGCTTCTGTATAAATACAATCGTATTTGACATGAATCTTGAAGGAACTTATTTGCAGAATAGGTGAAGATCTGTTCGTGATTCGATTACATGGACAAGCTGTCAGGAAATGAAGACACAATTCCCGAAGACGTAACTGAAGATGCATTTTTTTTCAAAGCATCAAGCAATTCGTCTTTCAAAGAAAATGTTAGTTATGAGATGAAATGATTTTCGAACTTTCCAGTAGAACTCATTTTTTCTTTTGCATTTTTCAGTTCGTCAAGTTTGATGTTACTGCTGTAATTAACTGTTTGCCCAAACCAGAAGAATGCATGTCTGTTGTAAGCTATCAGTATGTTGAGTATAATATCTAACTTTGAATGTCATTTTATTGAGCTATGAGCTTGGTATTTCTCACTAAGGGCTAATGCATTTCATATTGTTTTTTGATGAATTTTTTTTGCTGCTGTGGGCTGTGTAATTTTAAATAAAAAGAGCATGGATCGTTTATTTTTCAAATTATAATCTCAGTTATTAAAAAAAATAAGAATATGAGCATATTCTTTTTATTTAGGATGTTAGCAAGAAGATGAGATGGCATTCGCCACATCTGGGTCATTTCGCACATTCAGGATGCAGTGCATCGGATGATGGTAAAGATGAGTATACCTTTCATGACATGCCGGATCTAGTAATGGAATGTATTTTTCGATCACTCAATCTTCGGGATCGTTGTATAGCATCTCAGGTGTAATACTTGCATGTGTTTCTTCTTTCACATCAATTTTTTTGATTTACCCCAGCATTATTATTTCAAAGATTTGATCAGTTTGTTGATCAAGCATATTTTCCAATTGGTTGCTCCTTCTACACATTTAAACTAATCTAGGTTTGCAAACGATGGCACTATTTACTAACATACACGTTTCCTATGGAAGATGTGACAGTACTGAATATCTTTCAGAATAAAATATATAGAAACAAAATCTGTAATAACAAAAACATTGGGTATGAATCACTACTGATTTTACGACACTTTGTTTTTAGTTATTCTTCTAGTTCATAATTTTAAAAGTGATAACCAGAAGAATTTTATTTTCCAAAGAAGAAAATTTCTGCTAATAAGTTAATTATACCTCCTAAAGTGAAGATTTCATGTTTCATTGTTTCTAAAAAACCATCCAAGATGGTAATCGGTCATTATAAAGTATTGTAATTTATTATGGAGAAAATACGTTTATTTTGTCTACAAAGTCGTATGATTTATTTCTAATCTGCAGTTTGAAATGTTATTGCGTTGATACAGTAGACCAGTTATTAATCGCATTACTGCATTGTCGAATAATAAATAGTGTCAAAATATGGTTCGCTGACAGCATTTTTGCTGAAAGAATATTAAGTAAGTCTACCCATTTATGTTTACTCAAGAATCTTCTACATTATACTATTTGTTACTTTTTCAGTGTATTCATGTTTATAAACTCTTATTACCGTCTTTACTATTTTTTCTAAATTGAATTGTTATTAATTTATACGTATGTACGATGGATTTTTAAACGTTTTAAGTGTCAAAGGACCATAAGCAACCATTTTATCATTTTTACTGTTTTTCAATCTCTTGATCAGCATCAGATTTCTGAATAATATAATCGCTGAAAAGTAAGACTCATTCGCATTAATTTCTTTATGACTTGAGCAATATGGATTGAATATGAGTAGAGACGTTTTGTTTTATAGGGAAACTGAAACAAGCTAAAGTTAGAATGAGGTGCTTGGATTTGTATCCATATGGTACAGTAAGTTTTAAAGATTTATTCTATCTTTAATTCCTTATTAAAAAAAATATCTGTGATCACTCGTAATATTTCAATATTTAACTGCATGATTGGGATATTTGTGTAATTTACTTTCTCTAGCAAGGATTTCATGTCGTTGGGCTGTCTTAGAAGCATGAAGATAAAATAGTGGTTGTCGTCTGATTGTTTGCTTTTGTTATAGGAAAAAGCACTGAAAGAAGCTTTTAGTTTTTTTCCCGAACTTACGGGCATGACTATGCGTCCGCATGGTCAACAATTTTTTTGGAGCGGATTGAATATGGATTGGTTTCCTACATTTTCTAAATTGGACACACTTCTTTTAGATGGATTTAATATAAGTAAGTTCTGTTGACTAATATCTTCGTGATAGTTTAGTGGACTCAGGGACGTTATTTTCTAAAAACGATTTTGAAAAACAACTTTTGGCTAAAGCTCTAATTAAGTGATAGTTATCAGGATGTCCGCATCAAAGTGCTTGAATTTTAACTATGTTTTTACAGTATCGTACCAAAACCTAAGTGAACAACTGGAGAACGAGAAATAATCACTGTTAATTAGATTATCTCTTTTCGAATTTATTATTTTATATGATTGAAATTTGGTATAAAACGGTAGTTTATCAGATTCCGGAATTTGACAACAATAGTAATTTTTGTTTTTTAGTGTTTCAGGGTTTCAGTATTATAGTATTTTAGTTTTTTTTATATGCATGAATTGAATCTTCTTTGAAATTTTTTCCTTCCTTAGCATATAAACATATTTCTTATTCATTTTGAGGACCAGAAGTTAGTTTGCCACAAAGTCTCACAACATTGGAGTGGCTGAATCGAAGTGGAAATTTTTCACATGTTATTCCAAAATTAAGTAGTTTGGTGAATTTGGAATATCTGATGCTAGGACATGCGGAATTTTTACTCCCTGACGAATTTGACTCATTTTTACAAGTGATCAGCTCAGAAAATATACCAAAATTACAGTACCTTGTAAGTTTTTCTACTATAGTTATCTAATTACGTTCTAAGATTCGTCTTTTTCCACAAATATTTATTACTTTTTTTTATTCGCGAGTATGTCAAATACAGTTATCGATGCGCATATCATGTTTTTGTGCATTTGCAGATCTAATAATGATATAAAAATGTACCGCTAATTTTGAAATTTTTGGTGTTTATTTCGTAGTTTAACTTTTATTTCATGGCTTATGCCGTTACAATTCTGCTATCACTGATAGTATTGGTATCTAGTTACTTTCAGGTTTCATGTCATTGAGAAAAATTTCTTCTGATTTATTTCTTTCCATTGTAATGCGTTATGAAGTAGACTCCAGTATATTTATGGTTATTCGGTAGAAATAAAAAAATAATGGGAATGAATTTTCGGAACTTTGTTAAAATCCGTCAAGGATCATAATAATTTGTGATATTACAGCATAGAATAAAGAACATTTGAAATTATAAGTGTTAAAGGCATTAAGTTGCTGGAGGTTTTTACATGAAACAATTCGTAAGTCGTTTTTAGTTTTAGGCTTAGTGTGCAATTAAGTTAACTTATTTGTTTCTACGTTTGGTCTTATTTAAAATTAGAGTTGAATTGTTCTGTATTCATCATCATAATGGAGAAAATAAGAGTTTACTTAATTCAAACCCTCTAATAAAATGCTTTGGGAAGAAAAATCTTGAGAGAAAAAGTAATTTTAGCAGTTTCTTGCAGCACAAAATTATTCGTCTTGGTTTTTCTTCAGATTATTCGTCTTGGTTTTCATGTTATTACAGGACATAAATTTCTAAGTTATAATAAATGATAGACCAAAAATCATCTATCATTTATTATAACTTAGAAATTTATGTCCTGTAATAACATGTTCATGTTAGCCTCAGATGACGGACAGAAATTGTATGAATGTGTACATGTTACGTAACGTTGCAAAATAGTTATCATTAACAATGTGATACTAAAATATGACAACAAATCAATAGAAAATTTTGCTTATTTGTGCAGAAAGAATGAAGTTGAACCACGCGTCTGTATTTTTGAATTTTGAATAAGTCATGAAGCCTTCGACACATTTGCATTTTCGTTTGTCCCAAGTATAAGTTCATGTTAAATGTTATTCTGTAGCAGATATTGTTTTTGTGTTAGCTATTCAATGAAGACATGTTAGCATTGAAAATCTGGCTTCGGCTAAGGAAAGTTACTGGTGATTTAATTTGTGCCATTGTCTTTGCACAGATTGTTGAAGGAAATATGACCATGAGAGAAACAAATTAATAAGATTGAAATTGATATGTAAGTGAAGTTTAGAGTATGTAATTTAAGTGTGCTATTTACTTCATGCTCAAACTTTTATATGAATGGAAACATCTTGTTTCATTTTGGAAAATAAATTAGAGTGTTAAAATGAAGTTTTTCAAAGTTCATTCAAGTTATATGAACTGTGTTACATATGGAGTTTGATAAAGTTTAACATATTTATTGTATATTTTTAATTTATGGTTTTGGAAATAAAATTGATTGTTGTAGTTTCCAATACGGCTTAAAAATTCTCATTTGCAGGTATTTCGGTATTGCAAAATTCAATTAAATCATACGCCTGATGCTTTTTACAAATCAAGTAGTAACACTGGAAGAAATGTGTTCGGAAGCAACATTGAGGCGGTTGCTAAACTTAATTCGTTACAAATCCTTAAGTTGGATTTATGCAACTTAGATCTGGACTTAACTGTGCGGCGAATTATTGCGCATACAGGGTTTAATCTAGAGCTTTTTTTTTACTAACACTGAAAATAATATATCTGTGAAAGAAGCAAATTATATACGTTTTAAAAAGTTATCGGAAAAACTCTAATTTGTTTATGGAAAGTATTTTACAAGAATTTGTAATTTTATTATGAAAATAAATAATATTTTTTATATTATACAATCAAGAACTAATTTGGAAATTGTTACAAAATGAGTATTGTTTTATATTTAGATCAGCAATGAGAGTAGTGTCTGTAAATGTGATCAGCGAAGAAACTAACTGCGAAAAAATTTATCATTTATCATCACTGATTGCGGAAAAGAAACTCTCCCTTCATTTTGGACTATTACAAAAAGATATGAGGGATGCGTAAGTTAAATTTCATTATTTTTCGTCATTGTTGTTGTTGCAGGAGTTTAGTAATGTATCATTTGATTCTATAATTTTTATTATTTCAGCTCAAATAGAAGAATTTCATGGAAGTCTCCTCCTGCATCGTTTGGAAGTGTTCTTGCTCGATTCGAAGCATCATTTGTTACTGATGCATCCCTTCTAAAAACTTTGTTACTCACTCATCCTTTACCACAATTAACAGATTTAAAATTTATTCAAGTGTCATCTATAACTTCTCAAATACTGCAGCATATTTCATTGGTATTTATTACTAGAAAATTTGTTTGGTGGCATTTTTTATTCAGACTTTATCATTTGTGGTCATAGTGATGAAGTATAACTGAAATTCAATTCAGTTTAATTATTTATGATTAATATCAAAGAGACAAGTGCTTCAGCCTTTTTTATTTCCTTGACATAGTTATAAAAACTAGTTTTGAAAGTAGATTTGCATTTTTGCATAACTTTTTCTGTGATTTTCAGACTGCTGTACTTTTACGAAAGTTGTCTATCATAAACTGTTGCGAAGATGAGTTGGATGTTGGTATTTCCCAACTAATCTTCGGTTTCCAAAATATTCTGTCGAAATCACTTCAGGTTAGATGTTTGAACATGACAAATTAATCATTTTCTTTTCCAAAGAGTGCTCATTTCGTCGTTTTGACTTTAGGTTATATGGAAACGGAAACTTAATCAGTCGTACTCATTATACGACACATTAATCAAAGATCGATTGAGTTTCATTAAACCTTTTAAAATCCATATCATTCGAAAGAAATTCGCTGCGAACAGACAAGGGGAAAAAATTGTGATTTGGGAATCCGAAACAGGAAGATCAATGCATTTACAAGTTGGTGCAGCATTTTATTTATTTATATAAAATGTTCGTAGATTGTAATTTTTTGCTGTTCTGTTTTCTTCACTGCAGTAATGCATTTGCTCTCTCTTTAGTTTCAATGACTATGTAAAATTGTTAGTAAGGCAATAAAAGAGTTTTCTTTCGAAGATGATTTTTAAAACATCAAGTGACTGACGTTAGTTAGACATTTGAAAGTGCAAGGCTCAAAGTGCAATGCGTAATTATAGTGAGTTAATTGTAGTATTATCGGATGATTATTAATGTGGTGATAGCAATACTATTCGGATAATATTCTTCAGGACTGGTTTTTTTCTACTTGTTATTTAAATATTTTTTTAGTAGCGAAGAAATACTATGATTGCATAAAGTCGAACTCTCACATATAACTGAAGGTCTGACGTTTGTCAAAGTGTAAATCAGTATTTCGTTTTAGGATTTTGATAGTAACGATCAGGGTCGAATATTAGGTATTTTAATGCCTCCTGATTGCGATCTACAATTCATGGAAGGCAATGGATGCACATCTAGCGTTCAATTTTAAATAAAAATGTGACATGTCCAAACATATTGTTGATGAAAGGTTTTTTTTTTGCTATAATAAAAAACTTCATCATTTGAAAAATTTGCGTTTTATTTGAGAGGGTTCTTTAGTTTATCAACGCTAAAATCCCATTAGAATCAAAGCTGCTATTTAAAAAACCAAAAAACTTTTCATCATTTCAGAAATTTTCGTTACATTTGTGAGTGTTCTTTAGTTCATCAACTCTACAGGATCTTCTCAATCAACATTGCTGTGAAGAAAATTCTTTCATCATTTTGAAAACTTTACTACTTTAAATGTTTTAGGAATAAATCCACACTTTTTTGGTAATTTTTCTCTCTTTGGCTTACATTTTTTAAGTTCTACCGTTAGCTAAGTTATCATCTTTTTAGCGCCATCTATTAATTGTAGATATAAAAATATTTTTAATGTTACTCGGCAGCTTTTTGTTTCTCATTTATGTCCATGATAAAGTGTTTTAAGCGCAGTAGAGATGTTTTTTATTTTTCACGTTAATTTGGAACGTTTATAAAGACATGCATTTACGCTGCGTGTTACTTTTTTATCCATAACTAAAACTAGCCGAAGCGTTAAATAATTAATATGGGTGATTTCAAATGAAAAATAAAGCTCAGTAAATGGGATTTATGATCTATATTAGTCTGCGAGCGATTTATCATTTCTCTGCAGGTTTATTTCAAAGTTTTTGATGATGCTATTGAAGTCAAAAGCTCTGGGGATTTCTTGATTTTCAAGATTGTTTGCATTACAAGGCCACATCAAATTTTTTTGTATATGTAGCATGAGAATTATTTCACTTGTTTATAGTATAAATCAAATCTGTGCAAATAAGATTTTTGGGAAACGGTTTCGTCGAAAATACGTGTTCAACTTACTCTTTTATCATTATAGAATTTTTGTTGAAATGAATTTCCCAGAAAATGGTCGTACATTGCAAGATTGCCAAAATATAGCTTCCTTTTTGTAGTCATTGTTTGAAATACAACTGCACCGTAACCGAAACTCTATCTTTTTTACATACCGAAATTGATTAGGAGATCGAACCAGCTCTGCTCGACGTATAAATTAGTGTGTGTGAACTAAATGATTCTTACTGAAATGAGTAACAAATGCATTTGATCGAGCACATTATCCTTCTGCGAGACTATTTCTTCTTAGTACTTCAAATAAATTTTCAGTAACTAGGCTTGAATACCACTAGCAACACTATGATATTTTGTAAGAAAATGTCGATAGCAGAGGATCGCCTCTGTAATAAAAGTAGTAAACATAATTTAGAAACCAAAATGATTTATTTTTTTGTAAGTATTTTACTTATAAATAAATCTTCTATTTTCATATTGTTAGCTAATTTTGTGATTTGTTTGGTTTTGCCGCTGCAAAATTTGTCATTGTCATCAAGTATTGGTGTAATTAGTAATCAAATATCAGATTGTGATAACGATCAAAATACTGTTTTTCATTAATAATAGAGACAAAGAACCGTGAGTAAGGATTTTTCGATGCAGATTTTTGGATATTGTGTTACGTTACATTTTTGTGAAGGTATCCAGCCACTGTAAAGGTTGGAAGGAAGTAGAGTATATTAAGCACTAGTTAATTGATTACAAGTTTGGATGAATGTGAAGGAAAACTAATTGATGTTAAACAGGGATATTTGGCTTGGGAGAGGAATAGTGCTCTTCACTTGAGTAATTTTTCATCTGAATTCTGTGCCAAAAGTAAAGTTGCGTTGGTCAGATTTGATCCAAGCAGTGATGTTGAGAAGAAATGAGAATAGTCTGTTTTCCAGCACAGAAATTTCTGATGTACTCTGTATTTGACCATGAAGTCATCTTAAAAATTTCATTATGTGAAGAATGTTACACTGAAGTATAGCTGCATTCTATCCGAAGTGAATCAGTACATGGAAGTGTTTTGAAGTGATTTCAATGCATATGGAGTGTAACAGAAGTTGTGACGTTGCCTTTTACTCAAGAACTGAATTGATCTGATTTTTTTCGTTAAGGCATTCCCAATCAGGCCATGGAACGCATTCTTACCTCCGGTAATAAAAGTACTAGCGCCTGTTCTATATCGCATTTTCTTGCGTGTGCTAACGTGTGTCGTTTTTGTGCCGTAATTTTTGGTAGAAGACGAGAGGACAGACGTATATGATATACCCGCTTACCATATGAATTACTGAACGTGGTCAGCGCGTGCTTCTTTATGCATTGGATGACTGTGTGCTCGTTATCTCGATATTGCAGTCAAGAAACGCGTGTATTAACTAAGTTACAGGCTGTAATTCAGCTCCCAGTTTCTCTACATAACATGGAAATTTTGTCGTCTCTTACCGTTCTGTACATTACAATAAGTTATTTCAATTTTTATTTCGTATATTAATTGCTAATTCTATTTAGAAAATGGCAGTGGCAGTGATTAGTGAACTGCATCACTTTGTTTCTGAGTTGAATCTATCTCATTTATTATATCATTAATATTCATATCAATAATAATAATGAATATCAATATTATTATTATCATTATTATTATTTTTATAATTATAATTATTTTTTATTATTACTACTATAATTATGATTGTATTGCTAATATGATATTATATTAATAATCAATAAACAGAGATTATTATTATTATTATTATTATCATTATTAATATTGTTATTAGTATTGTTGTTAATATTATTGTACATTATTGTGTTTTCTTATCATTATTATTATTACCATTACCATTGTTAAATTACTATACCGTGAATATCTTTAGCTAAATTTCTCCTTAGGTACAAATTTTCACCTAAAATACAATCTTATGCTACTAAACGGAATTATTATAGGGAAACAAATCACCTCAGATCATCAGTATTCAATTAATTTTTTGCCTCATAACTATTATATATTACGGGCTGAATACTCGAACTGTGATAGAAGACACGAAACTTCCGATTGTCGCAGGTAAGCTTGGAATCATATTGAAAAGATACGTTACATCCAGTTTCATCACAATTTTTCTCAATTATTTGAGAATTCTTACTTTGTTTTTAGAATCACGGAAAAAAAATTTACAGAGATATTTAAAGCTGATTTGTAAAATATACTTTTTTTTCCACTTTGTAAGAACTGAACTCTTGTTTAAATGTGCAGTTTCCGGGCTCATTAGTAATGACGACTTTCAATGTTTTTGCTTTGGGATGGATAGTAAAAAATAAGCTTGCTCTTCTTCCTCGTAATTTTAATTGTTAGCTATCACATTTTACTTTATCAGAAATGTATTTTGGCTTAAAATTGTGCCCTTAATATTTGTTGGGAATTTCAAACAACTTTCAGCTCATTTTTATGATTGCTGCTTTATCCATATTTGAAAGGAATATTTAGCTTTTGAAGGTTAGCCATATGAATTATGAACTATAGCCATAAGAATTATGAAACTTTCAATTGAATTGTAAGGAATATTAGTCAATTTTTTTTAAATAATAAATTGAGGAAAACTATTCAATTTTAAATGTTCTACAGCATACGTCGTAAGACGTCCGCGTAAGGCATTGTACTTGATGACTGATTCGTATGTGACTCAAAAGAAAGACGGTAAAGAAAAGTCTCATAATCACGAAACGACTGACAAGGGACACGCGAGCAGATGGTCAAATGTTGAAGAAAAGAGTAGAAATGGCGGCGGTCAGTTACGTAAAATGTTTTTTGTTGCTTTCACTTTATTAGTGTTATTGATATTGGAATCTCCTGTATTTATGTGGATTATATTTATTAACCAGATCAGTGTGTAGGGAGATTTAAATCGTATCTTGAAGAATAATTTATATTAATCCAGCAAACCCCATTATTGGTAATGCATTGTAAAAAGCATCACTTAGACTCTTATATCGGTTTTTTCGTTTATCTCTTATATCGTTTTTTTAGAAGAAAGTATCGCGAAGTTGAAATCAACATCTCAAGAATGTACCGGTATAAATAATAGTGTTCAAACAGTTGATGAGTTCAAGAATCTCATGTATGAGGTATTTTTATTGCAGTATATATTTTATATTAATTCTATTATCAAGAATTTTTCAACTTTGATTTAATTGTATCTAATGAGGCAAGGTATAATCATTATCTAAGCAAATAATTTTGCAAATGACTTTAATTATTCAGGATCAATCTTAACTTACCGAATAATGGTGTAAGACGTTTATGTATTGAATTTGATTGGTAAGTTTCTTGATTTTAGCCTTACTTCAGATGCAGAAAACTCGACGTTTAATTGTTGATGATTTGCTAAGTGCAAGGGAACTACGAGATGGTAACATTCAGATCTTGGAACGGACTTATGAAAGATTGACAGATAATCAAACACATTTATTTCAACGTGAAATGTGTACGAAGACGATGAAATTAAGTTTAAATATCAAAGATGAAATACTGGGTCTAAAAGTAATTTTCGTTTCTAAAGTCCATTTGTATTTGTGTTAAAGTTTCTTATAATTTGTTTTATTTTAGGTCCAGAAATGGACATGCATAAAATGGTATATTCTCAAAAGTGAAATCAATGTAGTATTCTGAAAGTATGGGCAAAATTTGCTCTTCAAATTTCCTATAAAGTAGAATTGCTCTCTGAGTTTTGCAGAAATAAGTAAAAATTACAGTGAAGACGTATTTCTTTGCATTGCAAAATGTCTATTATTTTTAGAAAGACTTGAAATATCTCAAGAAGTTGCTTCAAATTCGGAAAAGTGAACCAAATTTGTCATGGTTTGCAATAATGTCTCAAGTTGATTTGATTTCACTCTTAGCCGGTTATCATCCTGAAAGTAAAGAAAAATTTGTTAATGAATATGAAAAAACTGTGGTGTAAGTTTCTAGATTTATGCTACTTTGTGTTTAGTATTTTTTTATGTCTTTAAATTTTAGCCCAAAAATCATTTATTGGAAAATTTCATAGCAGTTTATGTTAAATTTCTGACAGTTTATATTTTAGACTGCTTCGGACGTTTGTTAATTCAGCAGTGATTAATGGTAAAAAACCAATATTTGTTACTGACTGGGATGGTACTATGAAAGATTATTGCTCGCAGTATGCAACAAATTTTCAGGTAGTTCGCTGGCAGTACAACGATATTTGAGCTCCTCTTTTAAATCTTAAGAGACTTAGAGCTTTCATCATATTATTTCTTAAAGTTATGTTGTGAATTTGAAAGATTCTTGAGGACTGTGATGATTAAAGTGCTTTTAGTAGTAAAATTAGACCTCATATGCAATTTGAATTGTTTTATTAAGCCCGTGTACAGCGCGATTGGTATGATCCGTTTCGCAGATTGTTTCACGCGTATTAGTGCTGTACTAACGGCTGGCCCACTTCGAGGTCCTGGCATACTCGATTTAACTGCAATGCCAGTTGATGGCCCAGTGAAGTTCAGTGGCTCGTGGGGTCGTGAATGGTGGCTTTCAGGGAGGAGGGTCGTTCATGAAGATGGAATCACAGAAGAAGGTTTCTCGGCATTGCAGCGTTTAGATGAGGAAGTATGCAGCAAATCTACTTTAAATTTCTGGAAAATTTAGTTCTTCAACGCTCACTGCATATTTCACTTTGTATCTTTATTTCATCTACATTTTCATTGACTATCAAGTTTTCGAAATCTAGTGAAAAACAAACATATATATGTGTTAGGAAATTTCAGATGAAGGACTTGTTACGTTCCTCTGATTACGCTTCATTTGCACTTGTTGGCAGTGGCGTGCAACGAAAAGTTGATCGATTAACGCTAGGAGTTCAAACGGTTTGTCATCATGTAACTACTGAATTATCCAACAGGTATCAGATGGCTGTACTGGAACGAATGCATCGTGTAGATCCAAATAATGCAGTATGCTTTGGGAACTCATTACTTTGAATTATTAGTAAATTATTTGCTAAAAAAGTTTGTACAATCAGGAAGAATCACGTTATGGTCAAACATAAATTTGCCAACGTTTGAAGTCAGCGTTATTTCCAGTCTGAGTATTTTAAGTCCGTGACTAGTTCTTTTAATTTCCAATACTAATTTTTTTGAGGTACTGGTATTCGATCCATCAACGGAATTAGAGGTTGAAGTAGTTGCACACAGTTCTGGAATTATTTGGAATAAAGCTGATGGCGTAGATCGTCTAATTAAAAGTTTAGGAGACTCATTAGAGACCCCAGGGAAAGTTTTAATTTGTGGTGATACTGCATCTGATTTACCTATGGTTCGACAAGCTGCAAGATGTAATCCGAGTGTGAGTTTTCTACTTTTAGATAATATTATTAGTCAAAGTTAAGTCGTAGAAGAACTTAATATAAGAATACTTAGCAAAAGCTTTTTTTTGAGTCATTTTTTCAATGAACAATTAGTTTTATAAAGTCTGTTTGTTATAAGAAGTCACTAATTGGCTGTCTAAAAAGTTTTTTTATATTCTTATTTTTGATTGAAGGGTGTTATGGCGATATTCGTTAGTACAAGACTCACTTTGCATGATGAAGTGTTACGAATCATTGGTGATATTAATCGATGTTGTTTTGTATCATGTCCAGATGTCATACATGCAGCAATGTCGCAAATACTCAGAGAAGAAAATACTGCAAAAAGAATTTTTTAACAGAAGGAAAAATAAATGTAGAAAAAAATATTCTGATTTTATTAAGGTTTTAATTTTTTTGCATTTGCTCTTTACATTATGTGAAGTTCTTTAATTGAGACTGCAGAACATCAAATTTGTTCCGATTATAGTAGTGAACTGCAATTTTTGCGCTTAGAATTTATTTTTCAGTGGAATTTTTCGAGGAAAAACTTCTCTTACAGACTTTAAAATTGAAAATGTTTACATTTTTTCATGATTTCAACGTTTACATTTTCTCATAATTATTACCTGGTTGCGAAGCTCAATTTTCTTCGAATTTTTAGAGATCGTATATAATTAGAAACTCATTTGTTACTATGGTATTAGGATGTAGTTGCTGTGATATATAATTTTCATTTCTAGCTTACATTGATGTGATGAATGAGATAACTGTACCGAGAGAAATGCAGACATTTTTACAAAAATTTTGATCTCGCTTGCTTTGTTCCAAAATATCACCCAAACTATTATTGGGTATTTTTATATATAAGTTGTCACTTCTTTTCTTAAAACATGTGATTTTGAGCATTTTTTGCAACGCCTTTTGATGTTAACTTCATAAGTGCTGCTTTTTCACTCTGCTCCGCTTTGTGTAATGCTTGGTGCTTTACAGCATTATTCTGTCTTGGAATTGTATGACATTACTAATTGAACAAACACTGATGTGAAATGATTTTTTGGCTCACTTTTTTCATGCTTGTTTGAGTAACGGTATCTGAACAGTTCGATTTGTCTTCGTAAGAATTGTGAGTTACATTGAGTTTAGATATAGCAGCTCATTGTACTTCACAGACGTTCATTCCTTTATGCAAGCTGTGTAATTGCAATCTTTTAATTTATGAAGTTTTGTAATTTAATCTGGAGCTAAAATAAGGTGATAGAGCAGCTATTTATGAACCGATTATACCTGGTGCTTTCATTTTGTTTTGTAATACTCTCAGGATAATCTTTAACTTGGTGCTTAATTTTACATATATATTATAAGCACGGAGTTATATATTGAGCTTGATTATATATATATAATCAAGTCAATAAAAAATTTCTTAAACTTCTGCTGGATAGTACACACCATCATCGCAAACATATTCTCTTTACTGCATTTGCAGATACTAGGGATTGAATTGTATCCACAATAACAGTATCGAAATGATTACATAGATCGTCAGTGTGAGGAGCGTCAATATGTTTTAGTAATTTGTGTGCTGTGATTCGAGCGTTGCCGCGGAGTGTCATGTACGACAAGTGATTATGATGAATATTATAAGTAGACTTCAAAGATTAAGTGATTAGTATTTATCGTTCGTAGCCTTTAAATTAGTGTCAAGCATTTGCAGATACTCTTAAAAGTATAAAATTATCATTGTTTGTATATTCAGTAGCAATCAAAGGAATTCAATGCTGATAAGTCTTGTAAGGAGGGATTGATGATAATCTACTGGAACGTACTATGTTTAATATTATTCAGCGCAGCTGATCATCTGTTGTCGTCATGTTCTGCACTTAAAGTGTTGGTTTTATTTTCTCCAAGTTTATATCGTGAAAAGTGTTGAAGTTTGTTTGAAAAAAATAACATCGTTAACTTTCTCAGTTAATTTACTTTCCAGCGTTAATTTTTGTTCGAAAAATAACATTAATTTCCACAAAAAAATATCATTAATTTTGTTTGTAAATAAAACATTAATTTCTGCAATTTCCAGCGTATATTGTTTCGTATGATGGATATTATAATTCGTATTTCCGGTATAGTATTATTAAGGAAGTATTAGAAATTGTCGTAAATATCGAACCCAGGCCTCTTTTGTTTAGCGATTTCGATGTCATTGAAGTAATTTCTACTGTTTATCGTGATTGAACATATAATGAGTTCTTTTGATTTCATTAAAAAATTTAACAGTTTTTTAGTGACAATCTTGAAGGATTAGAGATAATTAATAGATTACTTCTTCAGGTATCGGTGTTGAATTCGAGCAAATTTATTGAGTTGGCATTACGATCACTTCGAACCAAACATGTGACTACCAACAGTCTTTTCTACAAATCAGCTGTTAAGTCAAAAGCGTCGCTTTGATGGCACCGAAATTCATCAAATTACCAAACTGGTCCAAATTGAAAAATTGTGGAATATGGGTTTTCGAGGTATTACTTGGTATTCGTATCCCGAATCATCAAAAAAGCCTATTAATTGACTGAAAGTATGATTATTTATATCCCTATGTCAGGATTCCTGCCTTTTAATCATTTTTCTTGATACAAATTGATTCAAAAGAAGTATATACATAGTAATAAACATGGAATTACATTGGAAGATATAATATTTGGAACAAGATATTGATAAACTTTGTAGGAAAAGGCGTAAAAGTTGCTGTTTTCGATACTGGCCTTAATGAGAATCACCCACATTTTCGAAATATTATCGAACGAACGGACTGGACGAATGAACAAACTGCTGACGATGGTGATAACCGTATTTATTCTGAATGATGTTATTCACCACTATTACTCGTTATCTAATGAGCTTATCGAACTGCAGTTGAACTTTCAGCCTGAATTGGAATAAAGTATTTGAAAATATTGCAGTTTAGGTCTTGGACATGGTACTTTTATTACTGGTGTAATAGCTAGTTCTGATGATAAATGTAAACGATTTGCCCCCGATGCAAGTATTTATGTTTATAAGTTGTTTACTAAAAAACAAGTAAGTTTAGTCAGATTCTCTGTTACTATATAATTTTTGGCCGCATCGACACATCTGTTTCCGAATTAATAAAATGCATCGAAATTTAAAAATTATCAAAGATGTCAAAAATTGGACATTTTCTGTATTAATTAAAAGTAAAGATCAAATTTGCTGTTGCATGCTTTAATTTGATATATATTTCAGGTTTCCTTTACCTCTTGGTTTTTAGATGCTTTCAACCATGCTATATTTCGTGGTATAAATATTTTAAACTTAAGGTAACTTCAAAACTATTATTGGATTATAAAAAACTTGATTTACTATTTCTGATTGTTAGCAGTTTCGAAATGTTTTTGCTCAAGTAAGATATGGACACTTTCAGTATCGGTGGCCTAGATTTTACAGATATCCCATTTTCGGATAAGATGTGGGAGTTGACTGCAAATGATGTTATTTTAATTTCCGCTGTTGGAAACGAAGGACCAAAGTACGGGTGAGTTTTAGGACTATTAGTTGCGGAAAATAGATCTGTCATCATTTAAATTTATATCAAGTATAAACAACTTTTACCACAAAAGTTGTGATTTTTGATTTAGTGTAGTTGGAAGTTTAAAAATAGAGGCTCTAATTTCACAACCTTGGATTTCAGTACTCTCAATAATCCAGCTGATCAAATGAATGTTATTGGTGTTGGTGGAATTTACGCTGATTCAAAGATAGCTAACTTTTCATCACGTGGAATGACCACATGGGAGCTTCCAGGTTATAATACTCTTGGGAAGCATTTTTCCTTGATTGAAGTATTCATTTGTTTGAATATCTGTGACACTGTTATATATATAGGAAAAAAGTATGAAGATTAGCCTATTTTCCCGCTTTATTAACTCCCATGTTCACATTTGTTGTGCTGATTTCTTTTGCTTCATCCTCGTGCAGTCTGTAGCCGTCATCAAATGAGATGCTTTCGAACGTCTTCTTAAGCTTCATCGATTAACGACGTGATCAGATATACCGATCTCCTCCACGTAGCGTGGATGGAAGTTCCTTAAAATTCCATACCAAGTTATTACATATGAAATTATTTTCGTCCTGCATTTCATCCTGCTCTGAGTTTATCAGCCAGAAATCGTACTTTCGCTATTCTCAGTCTCGACTGTTGTCAATATGTCCTGACCATTGATGCCAACCTATATCAAAATTACTTCACGTCGTCCGTACTTATCTTTATAGCTGTTCTTTCTGGCGTATCGGCCCTGATCTCTACGTTCTCATTCGCGACGACTTCGTGAACAGAATGGCTTCTCATGTGCAGCTTACAGACCATACTACTCTGCAAGTGGTCCGAATGGTCCACCGTCTTCACATGTTCCCTACAATGTTGGCTAATACTTTTCATAGCTTCAAACATATTCCTATTTTGGAGGTAGCAGTATCGTGCTTCATTTTGCGGTGTGATGTTTCCGCATTGTATCCATAAATTTGTTCGCATTCAGATTTTGCCTGAATCAGCTATAAACGGAATTTTATTCATCCGCATCTTGTATAACTTTGCATCATGAGTTTTATTTTCTATTTTGCTATGCAAGAGCAGCTTCTGGGCTGCTAATACATTTTCGAAGGTTGAATTTTCTAGGAAGTTTTTTAGTTGTTAGAAAGGGTATAATAATTGCCAAGTACATGTTGTAGGCCTCCTCTTGTTTAAAATCATCGCCCTTTGATTGGCACGGTATCTACAAGAACATTATGTAGCTGAAAAAGGACAAGCTCACTGCTCTGCTTTATTTTATGAAGTCCGAATCATAGCTCTTCCCTTGGTAGGTGCAGTCTATTCAAGCATGGAGGTTGGTTGTAATATTCGTATTTGTTTAGTTGCTATCTGATGTCGTGGTCTATAGCTTTGAAGTCTTTGGCTTTAGCTTGAGCACCTCAATACAATAATTTATTAAAATATACTCATTAAAGATGGTTATGGACGAGTAAACCAGATATAGTTACTTATGGCGCTTCTATTTATGGTTCTGCCAATAACCGTGGCTGTCGTGCTCTGTCTGGAACATCTGTAGCATCTCCTGTAGTTACTGGAGCCGTAGCTGTGATGCTAAGGTTACTTTTGTAAAAAAAAATCGCAAGACTATTTGAGAAATGCCATCCAGTGTATTTAGAAATATGAAGTTTTGGAATTTGATTTCATGATCACAAAAAAATATGTTTTTTTGAATTCTATGAGTTTGATGATGACTACATAAAATCGCTACTTGTTTATTATTCTATCATGTTGTCAGTGGAATTAATAAAAAAAGTTTATGGAATCCAGCAGTTGTAAAACAAGCATTAATCGGAGGTGCTACACGGCTTTCTAATGTTACAACAATGTTTGAACAAGGCGCTGGTAAAATGAACATTTTGGCATCATTTGAATTTATGCGAAAATATTCCCCGCGAATCACGTAATGACTTTTTTTATTGCCATAAAAATCAATACCACGCATATGGTCTGTTGGTTAATTGAAACTCAACTAACTGCTTCATATTTCTTCAATAATTACTGAATAAGTAAAGAAATAAGCGTTAAAATATAGTTTGTCTTGCATTAAAATAGCTGGTGGAGTAGCCTTGGTTTCTAACACAAGATAATTTCAATCATTACAATTTTGATTACTTCTACTGATGTGTGAAAAGTGATGATAATCTTACCAGTTATTTCAGATTATTTCCATCGTACATAGACTTCGATGAATGCCCGTATATGTAGCCATATTGCAGTCAGCCATTATATGCTTCCGCTATACCTTTGATAATTAATGCATGTTATTATTAAAAATTTTTGCATTGTTTGCTTCGTTTGCGATCTTTATTTAGCAGCTTTGCTTTTTCGGGACAGCATTTTGGAAAAAGAGATATCAGAACCTTAGTTTGTTTAATCTGAATTCAAATTTGCAGGTAACCGTGCTTAATGGATTGGGTGTATCAGGTCGTTTAATTGAAGAAGTAAGTATCACTTCATATTTATAAATTTAATTGGGTTAAATTTCATACTTTTCAATTTAGCCAGTATGGGAACCCTTCCTGGATGAAAATGGTGACTTGTTAAATGTTATAATTACGTATTCTGATATATTTTGGCCTTGGTCAGGCTACATGGCAGTTATAATTGGTGTTAAGCGGAAAGCATACAACTATGTTGGAATTGCAAGTGGTAGAATTACTGTCACTGTAGCGGTAAATTCACCTGCTTTCTTTTTTTTTTTCAAAACAATATATATATATATATGAAGTTTGATGTTGGTGGAAACTTATTTCAAAATTATATTTAATTGGGATAGATAGGAAATTAAAATATCATAAGGTAACGGGGACAGTTTTTTATTGTGACATGAAATGATAGTAGTGTTTGTAAATTTCGTATTTTTTTTAACAAAATAGACTTCATATGTTGTTTTTTATTTTTTCAAAGTAATATTTTTATTTCCAGTCTCATGATTATAGAACTAAACTGTCAACTGCTCAACTTCTGGTAAAAGTACACGTAATCCCAACGCCGCCAAAAAAGTTATTTTTTATAATATTCATTTTTTGCTTCTCAGTTCTGGTTTGTGTTTGTTTTCTGTTATTTGTTTCATACAAAAATAAAAATTCATGAGCAAAACACTAAATCTTTGTTTACAACTAAACTATTTTAACAAAAATTTAATATACCTTCTGGAAATGAATCTTAGTCAGCGGTTGTTATGGGATCAGTATCGGAATATCCGTTATCCACCAGGGTATATACCACATGATAATCTACGCGATAAAACGAATTTATTGGATTGGAATACTGATCATCCTCATACTAATTTTAAAGCTCTTTATGAACATCTTCGAAGCAATGGGTATTATATTGAGGTGAGATTTTGTGCAGCCCAAATTTGATGTATTATTTATTGATGAAGTATCTATTTCTAATACATTAAATTTTACAGTGTGAGTTGAGAGAAAAAAGTTAGTTTCGAATTCTTGGAGACTGCTTTCTATAAATAATTTTTTAGTCCTTTCTTTTCACTTACTTGAGTTTAATTGTGAGGTGTTCTCAGCGTCATGATTTTTGTCTAAAAATAGAATGATTTTTATGTAACTTTGAAATATATGTTTGGAAAACCTTGATGCTAATCGAGATGTATCCTGTTAGTTCTCATTGTGATATTTGAAACATTAAGGTATGATCAAGCATTTATGCACAAAAGTATTTTCGTGGCAAGAGTGCTATTAAATTTGACTTTACCAGGTTTGTGGGGAGCCACTCACTTGTGTGGATCTAACTCAGTATTCCACTTATCTAATAATTGATCCAGAAGAAGAGTTTTTTCCAAGTGAACTGGAGAAGTTGTATGCTGAAGTCGATAACGCAAGCTTAAACGTAATCGTTTTTGCTGACTGGTATAATGCATCTGTATTTGAAGAGATTAAATTCATGGACGACAGTACTATGTTTGTTTCTTTTTTTTAACTCTTTGTCGTGCTATATCAATTAAATCATGATTGTAGTAGAGCTACAAGTTTGAACAACTTGATTTTTTACTAATTTTTTATCTATTTCTGTTGTGCCAAATATGTATTTAAAACCTTAATTTAATAAAAATGCTTTTTTTGAAATCACAAGCATATATTGCTCGATTGCAAAATTAACTTTCAAACTGTAATTTAGGTTTACATCCTTTGTGTCATGTATAGGAATTGTTTTCAATCCAGCTTTGATATTGGTAAAAACTCATGGAGATTTTGCTAAATTTCGTCATGAGGAAATTAAACTTATTTTAGTTTTCTTTGATTTTCATTTGAATATTCAAGGAACTGGTGGAAGCCCGAAACAGGAGGATCAAACTTACCTGTTCTTAATGATTTTCTTGCAAAATGGAATATTTCATTGAGTGCACAGGTGAGGGTTTATGTCTGCACATCGATAATCACTGCCTCCATCGTAGTTTTATGTGGTATATAAACGAATTTCCAGTAGAGAAACAGCTTCGCTACTCTAAATCTATATCACTAATAAACTTTCATTTTTTCTCTTATACGGAAAATACTTCATGTTTTCAGGTCTTAGATGGAATTGCAACCGTTGGTCGAAGGACATTTAGGTATTTGTCAGGGACATCATATCAACAGCTCCAGCTGATGCTCTCATAGCATTATCAAATTTGACTGATTTAGTAGGTGATTTTTCATGTACATTCAAGACTTTCTTATGAAAAGATTATATTCGTTTGTTATAACCTTTTTTATAAGGAATATTATGATGTAGTTTAAAATTAATTGTAATAATGAAAAATGTTTAAAGAGTGAAGCATTACTGGCCACAAAGTTATAGCAAGTACCATGATGAAAAATTTTTTTGTCATTCCGAATGAATCAAAGTCATCTCACTTGATAAAGTATTCGGTGGAAAACGGTTTTGTTTCTAGAGGATTTTTCAAAAGTCACTTAGTTTTTTTTACAGAATTGGAGTGAAATTTGTTTATGTATACGATCTGAATCTTTTATCGCTTTCTTATGACTTGAACCCAAGAAGTAATTTGAATTGAACGAGCAAATATTAATTCTCTACTATATTGTTTTTGTTTTTAGAATGCTGAAATTATAAGCAATCAAAAGACTAATCAACTTCATGAAGAGGCTATTTTTTTGTATTATAAGAATTCTTCGTTGTTAAATAAGTAAGTTCAAATTACCACGATGAAAAATTTTTTCGTCATTCTGAATTAATCAAAGTCATGCCATTTAATAAAGTATTCAATGAAGAACGGAGTGGCAGTGTGAAGCGGTTTCTGACCTCTATCTGTAACTAAATTGTTGAAAAATATATAAGAGCAATCCAGAAAATTTTGTGTTGGCCTCATTATCGCTTTAGTAGTCAGTTACTAACATACCAGATTTTTTTCTTGAATTTCAATTTAGGGCACTTTGAGAGTGTGAAATTGAACACAAGGGACAATGTAAAATTTCCATCATCATATAAATATAAAGCATTCTTGACAATTTCTTAAAAATATGTCATTGTTCCATGTAATCTGCATTTAGATCAGGGTTTGTCGCAGTTTTTGGTGACAGTACTTGTCTTGAAATCGGCAACATAGCAAATATCGGAAATTGTGTCTTTTTATTGGAAACACTTCTTATGGAAGGTGGTTTAGCAGAAAGTTTACGACAATCTCTTGAGCTCGTTAGTATTTTTTGCTTTTTTAACGCTATTTATACTGAGCACTTTTTAGACAAAATACTTAAACTATTGCTTCGCTCAGATGAATATTAAATACTTGTTTGATGATTTCTATAAAAAGTTTCGGAAAGTCGTCGATTTTTCAGGTACAAAGCTTTTTCAAAAATAGGATCTTTATGTGGACTAATCAATTTTTTTTTTGCAACTGAATCTTTTTTCTTTGGTGTGAATTTATTTCTAGAAATGCAATATAATGAATTCTAAAAATTATTTCTTTCAATTAAGGCGTTTATCAGTAAACATACTAACTAGTCTTAAGCTATTCAATTCTTTTTAAATTACTATAAATAATTGGTATCATTAACTGTAATTCTTCTTGCAGGCTGGTACAAAGTTATTTTCGAAGTATTCAAGTAGTTTTCAATTACTGAAAAGAAGAACTGATTCGAATTTCCCCATTTATTCTAAGGCTTGTGTAACTTTCCATTTAATTCGAATATATATGAAAATTTTAGTCTCGAGGAATTTTCCTCAAAGTCATTATTCTTAACTTTAAAAAAACTTGGAAACAGGGGCAAACAGCTCAGTTAGAGCGAAGTTTACAGAACGAGTGGATGAATAACACTTTAGGAAGAATTATTAGTTTTAGAGTTTAATTTAAAATATTTATAGGTATTACTGAATATTACTACTAATGCTAAACCAGTATATAAAAAAGTTCCGCAGTGTCGACTTTTACGTCCTGCTGTCTCACGGCCTGTGGGGAACGTCACGCTTCCTCTGTAAGTTCAAGAATTCTTTTGTGTCCAGGACTTATTTATAAAGAAATTTTTTATCATATAAAGGACTGTGTAATGTATATGCAAGACATGTCTCATTTCAATTGCTTGAGAATTGCTAAAAGCTATCTTTATGCAAAATTGTTGATCAATGCTGTCTAATTTTAGAATTCATGACTGCACTAAAATTTTTTTGCTAGGAAAAAAATTTGTAGCAGTTTCAGGTAGTATACCGGACTGTATAATTTAATCATTACACTTACTTGATGATTTATATAGCCATTTTGTCCAGGTATTTGAATCGACAACATTTGTTGACGGATTACATGGATGTTTCTGAGGAAGAGAATAAATCATTACGCAAACTACCATTTGCACAGGTTGTGAATCACAGATGCAAATAATTTCTGTGTCTTATTTACATACGTGCACGAACATCATTAGTTTTTGCTGTTTTCGAGTTTCATTTTTGCAGCTTCGCGAAACTGTCCAATTTTTCGATGACAATCTGGGAAGAGGCACTGAAGGAGTGCATATAATTTTCACTAATAGAAGATACATATCTATATTCTTGGGTTTTATGTTTTTTATACTCATCTTAATGTATTGCCGTGCAAGGGTCTGTTGGCTAATTTTACTTTTGAGGATTTTTCAATTTGTGTTCAGACGATTACAATTCCGGACATGAAGATGAGCTTATACTTCATCTAAGGAACTATTCTTAAATTTTTCTTTGCATTTGTTGGTTACTATTCTGTTCTTATTGTTGTTGTATTTTTTGGTCAGTGTTAACTTCGTTCATTCGTTAATTCGCTGGTTTGTAAGTAATATCATTTGAGGTTGGAAAGATTAAAGTTCTAAAGACATCGAGATTTTTTTAATTAGTAGAAAGTGAATTGTATAGAAGCACTTTGAAATTATGATTCTACTATTTTATGAAACTAGGAGTGAGATAAAATGC
The DNA here is from genome assembly GCA_900618365.1 of Thelazia callipaeda. Taxonomy (NCBI): domain Eukaryota; kingdom Metazoa; phylum Nematoda; class Chromadorea; order Rhabditida; family Thelaziidae; genus Thelazia; species Thelazia callipaeda. Next base: position 37,544 of record UYYF01000028.1, read on the forward strand.
AAGAAGACATAATAGTGACTGATACAAATAGCAAGTCAGCAAGCATCTAATAAAAATTGGAGCAAAGAAATGACAGGATGCTTAATTCGTAACTATGTGCTTCATGTCTTTTATCTGACAAAATCACAAGTCAGGAGAGGCAGACATGTCGAGGTCCTTGTTGGTGCAGTTGTGCCATCTGAATACGAGTTCAAGATTCTGACTATAAAGGCCCTGCAGCGAAGAATTGCTAAGCGCGAAATTTGCAGTAATTTGAATTATCGAGGTGTGCGTGACTAGGAAATATGGATGCGTGAGATGGAATGAACTGCCAATAGCGAGTGTTTAGTGATTGGGTTTGGGTTTGAGAGGAATTATAAGTACATGTGGAGTGTGACTTTGGAATTTCCCTTCTTATTACTTATCGCTGTGGCTCTTAGAAATGTGCGTTGTCCTTTGTGCACAATCTTGGTCTTAAAATAAGTTCTATTTTTCACGTGTGGACTGGCCTCTCTTATACGTTGTTTTTCGTGGACTGAAATTATTTGAAATCGAAGTATGTACTACAAAGTGATTTGACTTATCAATACTCTTTTAAAAAAGTATTATTTGCAGAGAAGTCAATTAATTTCTGACTAACAGATTTCCAGGGCACACATGAGCAATCATTCACCGGATATCATTGTTAGCATATAAGATCTTTACCTATCATAAATTATTTTTCAAAAAAGTTGTGGCCATTTTTGCGATCTTTTTCTTTGAAGTATGAAGCCAAAAGTTGGAAATATGAAGTAGTTTGCTTCCAAATATCTTGATTTGAAATATTTAATTTTATATTTTTTTACGCTGTAAAACATCGTGTAGAATTTCGGATTTTTTGTTGCAGTCTATTGAATCAGATGACAATTCAACTACTCCATCTGTTGCACCACCAAAAAAGATCGTTAAGGCGGTGCACAAGGAGACGATAAGGATTGATAAAAAAAGCAGAACGAAGAAGGAATGTGAGTTTTAATGAAATGCCTTTTCGCCACGTAGTCAGTAGGTTAAGGATAGCTTGCTCTGAAAGATTAATAATTATTCCACTGTCATTAACTGCTATGATTGAATTGTTTTCTAACAAGTTTTTTCTTGTAGCAAAAGATCCAAAGGTATTGGAAGATCCAATGGATATATTCATAGATTTGGAGAAGGAAGAGAAGGAAAATAAAGGAAAACGGTTAAGTATAGAAAAAATATATCAGAAGAAATCACAGCTTGAGCATATTCTGATAAGGCCTGACACATACATTGGTTCGGTTGAATATACTGATAAAACTGTACGTTAGCTTAATTTTTTTGTTACTTGCTAAACAGTTTTATTTTGTCTAAAACCTTCGAATATGGGGATTTATCGACAATTAAATAAGTAATAGGTAAAAACTTATATTTTTAATACTTTCTCGGAAAAAATGTCCCGTGAATCATAAAGGTATTTTTATAGTTTTTTACGAGGGATTTTTCATTGAAATTAAGTTTTAGACTTCTGTCAATTTCGATTTCTTATTCTTTCATAAATTTTAAGCTTATGCTCAGTTCAAAATAGTTCAGCCAATGTGGGTGTATGATACGTATAATGATGAGATAGTTCAACGCGAAATCTCATATGTTCCTGGCTTGTATAAGATATTCGACGAAATATTGGTAAATGCTGCCGATAATAAACAACGAGACCCTAAAATGAATCTTATCAAAGTTAATATTGATAAGTTAGTTTTTATCATTTGATCTTCAACCATAATGAAAGTTCTACAACATTTACTGGAAAGTATCGTCATAAAAGAGTCATGGAAAAATTGTGCGAATCATATTTGGAACATTTACGGAGTATTGACTACCATTTACTGCTGCTCAAAAGCAGTTTTTCGGTCCAGATTTTCAAGAATATAAAATTTGATCAAAAAATTCTACGTTCTGCAAATGCTTTGTCAAACTTCTAATGCCAACGATATTTTTGTTCCTGTAATTTAAACTGTATGATTTATAAAAAAAACTGTTTTAGAGACAAAAGTGAAATAAGTATTTTTAATAACGGTAGAGGAATCCCAGTCGTGTTGCATAAAACTGAAAAACTTTTTGTTCCTGAATTAATTTTCGGTACTTTACTTACCTCATCGAATTATGATGATAGTGAGCGTAAAGTAACAGGTAGATTTTATTACCAATTTATTTGTCGTATTCATATTTTTCAGTTTATAATATGGATTTATTGTGTAGTAAAATGTCATTTTAATTTCATTCAAGTTTTATGAAGAGAGTTTAGTCAGATCGTTATGGTAATTCATTTATAAAAGTTGATAAAATTAACATGAGAAGTATATAAAGCAATAATAGATAAAGTTGATTAACTATCGTGGTGGATTTGAATGATTTCTTTGTGATTATATCTGTTTCTTAAATCATTTTGTCAGAAGTTAGTGGAAATCAAGTACTTATATTAATGAAAGAGTAATTTATAGGTGGTAGAAATGGTTACGGTGCTAAACTCTGCAATATCTTCAGCAAAGAATTTACATTAGAAACCTCAAGTAAAGAATATGGGAAAGCTTTTAAGCAGGTCTAGTAGTCTACACTTTTCTGTTCTCATATTTTCAGCAGCAAGTGCATTGTGATGCGAAATCCTAATTTTAGTTATTTACTGCTTTAGACTTGGGTAAACAATATGACAAAAAATGGAGAACCAACTATAACAAGCAGTGCTAAAGAAGATTTTACCCGCGTAACATTCAGGCCCGATTTAGAAAAGTTCAAGATGACAGAACTGGATGACGATATCGTGGGATTGATGTGTCGTAGGGCTTATGATATTGCTGGATCAACTCGTGGTGTTAAAGTTTTTCTAAACAACAGACAAATTCCTGTACGTGTTAACAAAACCTACTATAATGAATAAATGATGACAATTCTTATAATACAAAACTAATATTTCAATGTTTGAAATGAATGCAGATTTTTTGAATTTGGATTATAGTTTTTTTTTTCTACATCAGTACTGCCCCTTTGAAAGTTTAGGTGCAAGGCTTTAAACAGTATGTCGAGCAGTATGTCAACAAATACGTTGATAGCAATGGTGAAGCATACAAAATAGTTTATGAGCTTGTAAATTTACGTTGGGAGGTGGCGCTAACGATTTCAGATAGAGGTTTTCAACAAGTCTCATTTGCAAACAGTATTGCTACCACAAAGGTTTTTTTTTCATTCAGTTGAAAAATTTCTCAGTGCTCGAATTTCATTAAATTTAATCACATAAGTTCAAATACTCGATTTTTCGTAGACGTTTCAGGGAGATAGATATGGAAATTTTTAAATTGTCAACTTTACTTTGATTTCGAATTATGCTTTGGAATGACATTTAAGGAAAATTTTTCATGCATAATTTAGGGTGGTCGGCATGTGGACTATATCGTAGATCAAATAACCAGTCAGCTGATCGATGTGATCAAAAAGAAAATTGGCAAAAGTGGTGGCATCAATGTAAAGCCGTTTCAGGTCATAATCTATGTTTCCTCCTTTTGTTACCTGTTAGATTTAAAAAATTTCATTTGTTTGTATGTTGTGATTTGAAAAAAAAATTTCTATAATTTGTCAGGCCATCCAAAACGTAAGAATCAGATTACTGTACTGACAAACTTATTTCAGTAATAAAAATATTATTTCAGGTGAAGAACCATATGTGGATATTTGTTAATGCTTTGATTGAAAATCCGACATTTGATTCTCAAACAAAGGAAACTATGACATTACAGTCAAAAAGCTTTGGTTCAACTTGTGAACTTTCTGAGAAGTTCATTCAATCAGCATTAAAATGTGGAATTGTGGAATCTATCATGGCTTGGGTACGATTCAAACAACAAGAAACACTGGATAAAAAATGTTCATCAAAAAAGACAAGCAAACTGAAGGTAGCAAACTCAAAAAAGAAGCTCTTAGATTTACAAAATATTGTTGTGGAATTCCAGATTTGTCAGGATTACTGGCTTGTCAAATTTGTCAAAAGTTTATCACAGTCTGGTAATAACCATATTAAATCCCAGAGTCTTCCTTAATAAACCGACAAATTCTTTTTATTTATTTTCATACTTTTTAGGGTCAGGAGAAGTGAATATTAGAAACATTTTATTTAGGGTGTGCCTAAACTAGAAGATGCAAATGATGCTGGAACAAAGAATTCACTGCACTGCACACTTATACTTACAGAAGGAGATTCGGCTAAGTCATTAGCTGTTTCAGGTCTTGGTGTTGTTGGGCGAGATAAATATGGTGTGTTTCCTCTTCGTGGTAAAATGCTTAATGTTCGTGAAGGGAATCACAAACAGGTATCTTTATCGCAAACCCGTAAAATATGTAATGTTTATTTCTTATTTTTTGAACAACATAATGTTCATTTACTTTAAAAAGTATGTTTTTTCACAGATTATGGAGAATGCTGAGGTGAACGCTCTTCTTAAAATTGTCGGATTGCAGTATCGTTTGAAATATGACAAAGATGATGATATCAAATCTCTAAGATATGGCAAAGTTATGGTTATGGCAGATCAGGTTTGCTGTCTATTATTAAATTTTTTATTTTTTCTAATTTTCTTTGAAAAAGGTAAGAAACATTCAGTGCCGTATAATTCAGTGCCGTAATAATCAAATTTTTTTAGTTTTCACACATTGTGAAGATGAAAAAATTTCTAAGATTTTCAGATATGTAGTTTCATAGTTCCATTTATCATTTTTAACTATTCTTTACCAGCTGTTAACTTTTGAAAATGCAGAACTTAAGACACATCAACGTGATTATGAGGTGAATATTTCAGTTATAGGTTTCAAACTTTCAATTTTTTCATATTAGTTTTTTTCAGGATCAAGATGGCTCTCATATCAAAGGATTAGTAATAAATTTTATACATTATAACTGGCCAGCATTGATTAGACGAAACTTTGTTGAAGAATTTATAACTCCAATTGTGAAGGTTAGAAGTTATTCAACATTTTCAGGTCACGAATGAATTTATTTTTCTGTTATATTTATGTGATGCTGTTTTAAGGCAACAAAAGGTAAAGAAGAGTTTTCATTTTTCTCACTGCCAGAATACAGAGAATGGCGTAACAGAACGGATAACTGGAAAAGTTATCGGATAAAGTACTACAAAGGTATATTTGTTAAAATTAACTAAAAATTTGAAGATCTAAAATTTTTTTTAAATCTGTGAAGTTTGTCAATTGTTTGGTAAACAAGATTTGTTGATTTTTGTTTCTTTTTCTTTCAAATCAGTGTATATAGGTCTGGGTACCTCAACATCAAAAGAGGCAAAAGAATATTTTACCGACATGCAAAGACATCGGGTAAAATTCAAATATGACGGTGAAGATGACGATCAAGCTCTAGAGATGGCTTTCAGTAAAAAAAAAATCGAAGAGCGCAAAGTATGGCTCACGAATTGGATGGCTGTATGCTTTTACCCTTACCTACTCTACCATTAATGCAACATTGCCTAAATCTCTTGCATTTACATCACATAGAAAGTCGTCCTGTATTTGGTATTTTCTCGCTTTTACAACGTCTAAAATCTGTGTTGAATAAACAAAAGTATGTGCTCATGGCCTTTTTATATGTGTTTGTTGTTTAGGAACAAAGAAGTCGTCGAGAAGGTGGTCTATCAGAGGAATATTTATATAACAAAGATACTCATGCTGTTTCGTTCAAAGACTTTGTTAATAAAGAACTTGTCTTATTTTCTAATTGTGACAACGAAAGATCGATTCCAAGTTTAGTAGATGGCTTGAAACCTGGGCAACGGAAGGTCATAATTGCTTCTTATGTTTACTAATAAAAATGAGAAATTGAATTTTCAGCTATTAATATTTAAATGTTTTAGTTGTAAATACAATAATTTCATTCATGTAAAGAACTATCCAATATCTGAAACTAGTTATTATACAGAGATGGTTGTACGAAGTTGTATGTGCTCACTGTATTTTGTGTATGATTAAAAACAAAAATTTGGATTTTTCTTTCACATGCCTCACTAATTGTTTTTTAGGTTTTATTCACATGCTTTAAACGTGCTGACAAAAAAGAAGTAAAAGTTGCACAGTTAGCAGGAGCTGTTGGTGAAATGTCAGCTTATCATCATGGCGAGGTAACTTTTCGCACTTAATGTATTGTTTCTAGTTTATAAACTTTGGAATATTAACCATTCCACTACAGAATTAGTTTATAATGTTTTAAGATTATGTCACCTATAAAATATAACAAGAGTTTGTCATTTTTTCCAAAGTTATTGTTTATAGATGTATAATTATGAAAAAAAGGAATAAGATCTTATGTAAACACTTTCAAAATCTTGGGATTGTTAATATTATATGGGGTTTAACCATTAATCCATGATTCATTTGAAGCATAGAGCATTTAAGAAGCAGCTATTTGGTTTAAATTTAAAATATAAAAACTTTTTTGGGCACTTTAACAGTGCTATCTTCTATTATTCCATAGTATACTTTTTGATTCCTTCCAAAAGTATCGCCTTTTTTTAGTGCATGATAGGTGTAAAGAATATGGGCAGAAATCAGATTTTGTTATCTTAAGGATCAAGATAAAGTCTCTCGTCCAAAATTGCTTAATATATTCTACATATATCTTGTATAAAACAAGAGGTTAATCTTCTTTGCTGTATTATTGATTCTGGCACTGGGTTGTATTCTGACATTCTTGCTGTAATTACCCGGTGCTCAGTTCTGCTAGTTCCGGTGCACTGGTTGTCTCATATCCTTCACAGAGCTTTTTTTAACAACCGCTATTTTCCGTTTTTCATTTGTTTTTTCAATTATTCTGGTATCTCAACTGAAATAATAATTAATTAATTAACGCTCTTTTTTTGTTTATCTTCCATTTCCTGCTTTGTGATACAATTCAACCACTCAGCAATTCGGTTGAGCATATCGTATATATATTTTTTGCCCGAGAAGTGTTCAATTAGAATTCGTTTCCTTACAGGCATCCTTGATGTCCACAATCGTGAATCTGGCACAAGACTTCGTGGGTTCAAATAATATCAATCTTTTATTACCTATTGGACAGTTTGGTACTCGTTTGCAAGGTGGCAAAGATAGCGCTAGTCCGCGTTATATTTTTACACAATTGAAGTAGTATTTGATTCTCAAGTGCATATTTTTTTGTTCAAGGGAACTCGTAATTTTCACATGATAATATTAATTTGATTTTGGATATTGTCGCTCTCGAAATGTAAAAATATGTGATATAAATTTATTCATTTTAGCCCCGTCACAAAAGCATTATTCCCTTCTATTGATGATAATGTTCTTCGCTTCTTATTTGAAGAGAATCAAAAGATTGAACCAGAATGGTTTGTGATTTTGTCAAACCCAATTTTCTTTTAACATTTAACGATGATCATCCTTCAATTCTTTGCTACTAATTCTTTGTTGCTTCAATTCTTTGGTATTTGTGCTTGTAGGTATTGTCCTATCATTCCAACTGTGTTGGTCAATGGCACAGAAGGTATTGGTACAGCTTGGTCTACAAAAGTTCCTTGCTATAATCCACGGGAAATAGTTGAGAATATGTATCGTATGATCGAAGCAAAAGAGCCGAAACCTCTGGTACAATAAACTTTTAAGTTATAATTAAGTTTTAAATTATAAAATAATCATCATTACTATAATTTAAGTGGCAGAATCATATTTGAAAGTCTTCAAGCATTCGGTCTGAGTACTTCGTAGTAGTTACCAAAATTTATTCAGCATAATTTTTAACTACTATTTTATAAGATGAAGTTAAATCGGATTCATCGAGTAATATTATAATTTTATTAGATTCCATGGTATAAACATTTTCGTGGTACGATCGAGCAACTGGATGACCAAAGGTTCATTTGTAATGGTGAAGTTGCAATAATTGACAATGAAACTATTGAAATAACTGAGTTACCGATTCGTACTTGGACACAAACATACAAAGAAATGGTACTGGTACCTATGATGGATGCAAATGATAAGCAGCCTGCAGTAATCACGTAATTCTTAATTACAATCAGTAAAATTGTGACATTTAGTGAATTGATTTTCCATATCACTTGAGCATGATTTTAGAGTTAATGTAGAAATTTTTTGGTTTCTTTGCTGCTACAACTTATTTTTGAGCCACATATTCATGATTGTAGATAAATAGAGATTGAGCAACTTTTTGTTCGAAATTTGGAAAACTCGTGTTTTACTTTAGTATTGGTTTGCATTTTTAGCTTTTTATTTTGTTTTTTAACTTATTGCTGTATGTTTTTGATCCAAAGCATATTAGTCATTGGTAAAAATAAATAAGTTCTTCCAAAATATTTTTTAAAAATGCCAAACTAAAGACTATTTTTAATTAAGCGAAAGATGTAAGAAAGCGTATTAGCTAAATCTTTACAGTTATCGTGAAATATTATGTTATTGATATATTAGAGATTTCAAAGAATATCACACGGATACCACAGTGAAGTTTGTTATTAAAATGAATGCTGATAAATTGCAAAGAGCCAAAGAAGAAGGTCTTCACAAAATTTTCAAGTTACAGTCAGTGATAAACACTACATCAATGGTTTGTGTTTCTAGCAAAATGAAGTAGTTAAATAATGAGAAAAATTTTCGCATTAATGGAAAGGGAATATTCATAAATTAGCAAATGTCACTGATAACTTTTTAAATTTTTTCGATAATCTGATAAGACGTGCTAAAATATTTGTTTTTACAAAATATCTTTAAAATAAGAACTTTAGTGTTACTTGCAGGTACTTTTCGATCCCTATGGATATTTAAGGAGATTTGAAAATGTCACTGATATTTGTAACGAATTTTTCGATATTCGTAAAAAAAAATACATTGAGCGGAAAAGTTTTCAGGAAGGTTTACTGAGAGCGCAAAGTGAACGTCTTTCGAATCAGGTTATTTTTTATTGTTTGAAATATTTATACTGAGACTAACTGCATGCGAAATTCTAACCTCAAGAATTGACAAAATTTTTATCTAGAATTTGGCGTGCAGTTGAACTTAAATCATATCCAGTTCTGTGATGTATGGTTTAAGTTCTTCGGGGGATTTCTTCTATTATCAAATCATATTCCATTAAATATTATGCTTAGCATTAGAATTTAGGCAAGGTTTATTCTGGCAAAAATAGAAGGAAAACTATTGATTGAAAATAAACGAAAAGCAGCAATAATTGAGCAGTTGATCAAAATGGATTTCAAGCCTGACCCAGTAAAGAAATGGAAAGAGGAAAGAAAAAAGCAAGAGTTAGTCATGTTGGGAGAAGTAGCAGAAGATGAAGAAGATGAGGACCATGATGAAATCGATGAGGTATATATTTAATTTCATCTTTTACTCTTAAAGTTTTGATTCTAGCTTTCATTTTTATATGAAGTCTACAGTTTTGTTTTTGTAGGAAACGAAGGAACAAGGTAAAGAGCTAACTATTAGATTGAATGATTATGATTATCTTGTTGGTATGGCTATTTTGAAACTTTCTGAAGAAGAAAAGAATAAATTACTCAAGGAAAGTGAAACAAAACTTAATGAATTAAAAGTAGGTGCATTTTTATCGTATTGTATGTTTGATATAGAAATGTTATTATTGTATTATGGCACATTTAATATGCTGCAGTCTATTCATAAGTTGGGATAATTACGTTCATTATCTTGCATAGTAAAAATTATGTGTTGCAATCTATTTAGTTTTGTAGATGATTATTAGAACAAAGAAAAGAAAAATCTATTTTATTTCTCTTGAAAGAATTTCAACTGCAAATTTCTTTATTTCAACTAATATGAGTTGTATTTTTCAGCGAGATTTTGTATAGGGATAAATTTTTAAATTTCAGACACTGGAAAAAATGACTTGGGCAGATTTATGGAAGAAAGATTTGGAGTGCTTTCTTGCTGAGTTAGAGAAGCAGGTATTTTTTAACATGTTAGTTTTGTTACCGTGCTGTAAAATTACTTTGAATGAATTTTATTTTAGTAATTTCATACTTTCTCTAATTCACTAATCACTATTGATTAAATTTTATATGTAAAATAGTAACTTTTTCTTTTTAAGGAAGCAAAAGAGCAAGCTGATCTTGAAGTACAGATCAATTATGCTACGAAAAATCTGCATAAAAACGTTCTTGCTCGTAAGAAATCCTTTACTGGTTTAGTGAAGGTATTATATTTTATGCTAAATTCTATAATATCATTTTGAAAAGGAGATACGATTTAAGATTTGTGGGAATAAAAAATTTTTTAAATCTGTGACATGCTTTCATATTTTGTTTTTCTATGTAAATTAACGTGTCTAAATTTAATTTTTCGCATTAAAAAATTTTTCTGGTAAAATATGTAGTTTTATTATGATTTATTCACTTTATAGGAAGTACTTCCGAATCCAACAGCTGAGAGAGTAATTCCAAAAACTGATGCCGTGAAGGAAAAGTATGAGCAGAAAAAAGCTGGTGGGGGTCGTACTAAAGGACGCAAACTATGTGAAATTAAAGAGAAGAAAGAAGGAGCTGATGTGCGCAAGTTTTTCAATCGAGAAAATGTAATCAATAAAGGTAACAAAAGACTAGGTTATTACAATTGCGTTTTCTGTTTTACTGTAAAAAATGTAATTGAAATTTGTATTTTTTGTTGTTAAATTTCATAAATTCTAAATGATTTCTTGCAGAAGACAGCAATTCTTTGGATGAGGTGAAATTTACTGAAGAAAGGTCAGTGTATGAAATTAGTGATGATGATAATGTTGTCGCCCCAACTATCATTAAAAAAACTATTACGGATAAGAGCGATGTTAGTTGTTATATTTAGGAAATGACAAAACAAAAATTTCGTTTTCAAATCATGAAGTGCTTTAAATCATATGAACTCATACTTTTGTTTGTCAGAAAGACTTCAATTTTCATGTTTAGGTTAAAAAGAATGTTGGGGTCAAACTGAATGCTATTCCAAAAGTTAAGAGTAGTGCTACAAGGACAGGAAGGGCAAAAGGTGGGAGCAAAGTGGAAAAATGTCAAAAGTCGTCATCGCTACGAATGGAGGATTTCTTTAAAATTGCGCGTCTTAGTTTTTATCAATTACAGAGTGATTAAGAAATATGCATGCTTTGATTGCTGAAAAAGTTTCAATCAAAATTTTTCTTGAACAAAGCTCTATTTGTTCTGAGCTTTGAAAACAATCAAGAAAGGTTAAAAGAATATTTGTTGTTTCTGAATTAATTATTTAACGCTAGAAGTTGAAGTCTTGAAGAAGATTGGGCATTTATGACATGTGAGTAAGTTTGACTTGCAGTTGGAGTGAGCCAAACTGTTATTTGATGTTTGCATTTTAGAATCTTTTTAGATCGAAATTGGAATTAGTTGCTTTATAGACAATTTCTTTCAGGAAGCTGTTAATCAGAAGCCACAGCGGAAGGATGTAAGTATTATGTTAAGTGAATCAGATTCGGAACTCGATGTGGCTGGGCCATCAAAAAGAAAACAGCTATCAGTGCGTCAGAGAAATGCAGTGAACTATTACATTGATGAAGTAGATGAGTCCGAGAAAACGGCTGATGATTCTTCAATCACTGCCCCAAAAAAGAAACGCAAGAAAATGATTGAAAGTGATAGTGATGAGGAATACAGCATCGAGTCTAGTAGTTTTTAAGAATTGATGTCATCCACTAAAATCATCCGTATTTCGTGCTTTAGTTCTGAACTGACAAGTCATTATGTTTCGACAAAATATTGTGCTGCTGGAAAGTTTTGCTTTTCAATGATCATTTTATCCGCTGTTTAACCTTTATTTCTTTCAAATATAGTTCTTGTTGTATTGTGGTGATGATTCTATAACCGGATAAACTGTAAACCTAGAAATCGAATTTGGGTGTTAAATTTTCAGCCATTTATCAATCATAAATCTCAGATTCTCCAAAATTCAGCATCTATTCTATTCATTCGTATTTATTTATGTTTTAGAAGGTAATCATTTACTATTTTACTAAGAACTAACACTACGGTCACTGCAACTATCTCCAAAAAAATGCACTATTCTTCATTGGATTTTGGATTTTTATTGTTCATGTTACACAGATGAAAGTACTGTTATGCGTAAGCTCATCGTACAGTATCTGCAATGAATATAGCTTACATACTTGCAACATATATTTTATATTATGCGTGACATTTCTTAATGTAATGTTGCTCCATGAGTATGTAGCTGATGAAACAAAGAAATCAGTATTATCGTGTGTCTTAGGCACTAAATATTTCTTAATGGACTTGCATGCACGAAATGTATGACAAAGCCAGAATAGTAATAGGTAATATATGCGGAATTTTTGGAAAAATTAAATCACAAACGATACCCATCGATAACTCACGTTCTTCTAACTTTTCCAATCACGTGTGCAAATTTTATTTAATTTATTATCAAAAATTGTTTTTGGTGCGAAGGTACGTTAGACGTTAGAAATATTTTTGTTCTGCATTTCTGTTCCCTTCAATTTTAAAGTTTTTATAGATTATCCTGCGCACAATCATCTTCGAGCAATTCCTCGAAGAAGGGTATTTGATCCATTGAACGCTGTACAATAAATCCAGTCAAGTACATACACCTTTTTTCTCGGCTTTGGCGGGGTGCTGAGTGCTTGACTTTGAGGTTGACTCTTAAGCGGTTGTGTTCAAGAAACATGGAGAATTAAACGAAAAAATCTGCATCTGGAATCATAAATGAAAACAATAAAGAAACATATGTGCAGGATGTGAGAGAACATTCCGGCGTGCCGGAACCCGGTACTAGCAGAATTATCACACTTAACGCACTCATCCGCCGAATCCAAATTTCGCAGAGTAGGTGGCCGGGAAAAGTGTAGAATCGGTCTTTGACGGATTTGGAAGAACGCCGAGAGGCCATTGTGTTGTTCCCTGTATTGCGAGAAGTTTGTGTGCACGATTAGCCTTGAAGAATATAGAAACTAGCGAATGCTGCAAATCACCAGTATTGCACGACGTCATTGCTCGCAGAAACGGTTTTTGGAGGATTCAACGAAATGTGTCAAGGCACAAAGTACGTTATATGAGTTTATTTAGATATAAAGGAAAAATACTTGGTGCTGATGCAAGAAGCACAGGGACGTCAGGTAGATCAGACACGTATACTGCGGGTTATGACTGGTAAAAGTGTTTGGCTAATAATTTGCATATTCTTTTAAGATTTAATCTTCTTTTTTGTTCAGTGCCATTAAAACACGTACAATTCTATCCCGTGAAGAAAATGTGTAACTTAACTTTTGCTCAGCACAGACAAAATGGTTTTGCTTTGCTTCTTTACATTACTTTACTGCTATTTTCGGTTATGGCGACCATGAAAAAATCTAGTAGAACGACAGATTGCTCTAAGTAACGACAGATTGTTATAACATATTTTTCCGGCTTTTTTAATTTTGAAAAAAGCCACAAAAGTGTGTTAGAACAGTTCACTTTGTTCTGGAGTGCCTTACCACTCGGTCGTGGTTTTACGTGATGAGAAAAACCAAACCTGGAAATTCGCATTCCCATGTTGAATTGTCAAACTACCTGGGACCTACCAAACACTCCGCGTCTTACATGCATTCAAGAAATATGTCAATAAACGTAGTTCAAATTATTCCTCAGCTCAAATTCTAGAATTGTTAAGACAAAAAAATTAAAATTTAAAGAGCTATCGAAGTATAAAGAAAGAAGCCCTAATCTAATCATTACAAAAGTATACTTGATAATTTGGCAGCACCACAGACTAAGCGTTCAGAAGAGGATTAATCGATGTTCAACGCACGAGACAAAAGATTTAATAGTCCGTTAAGTAAATCTATTTTTCTTCCATAAACCTGAGTTCAGAAATTCTCTGGTTTCTTTTATGTAGCAGTATAAACAAGACAAATCAGCAATTGGTCTATTTTTTCATTTGACAACAAGGAAAAAAACGACAAGTATTATACAAACAGAGGTTTTGTGCATATACAGGTTTCGAAGCTCAGAATCGACCAGGAACACTGCATCATTTGTTCCACAAATTATATCAAGTAATGATATAGATATTATTATTGATGTTATCAATGCTACTAACAATGTAAAGGATGTTCAGATCCAAGATGACCAGAATGATTGCATTAATCTTAAAAATCTATTTGCAGGTTTTTATGGTAGACCAAAACAATTCTACAAAAGCTCAATTAAGACCAAACTCAGATGTTTCCTACAGTTTCAGCTCCATCTTTGTAAACGTCAAGATTATTCTCAAATCAAATTAGCAATGGTTATTACGTGAATATAGAAAAAAGAGATTGCGGAAACAAAAAGAAAAACACTATTAAAACTATCAAAATTATTCAAAAACTAATGAGAACCAGTAAAACCGACAACAAGCAATTAAAGACTGTTTCAAATTACACAAGATCACGGATAATTTATAATAACATTATCTTTAATCTTAAAGTGATTTCGAGTACTTACTTGCAGCTATGTAAGGAAGTTTAAATGACTAGTGGACGGCAAAAAATTATACTAAATTGTTATCTGTAGCATACAACAGTATTATATGGAGACGAATGTTATAAACAATAGAAGATAAAAGTAAGTGATAAAACTTACTGTGCGATGAAATTTGGAGGGACAAGATAAAGTTTCGAGATTTTCAAAATAAACTCAATATCTTCATAAGAAGACAGTCTAATAATCTCAACAGTGAGTGATCGCCTTGTTATTGTTTGACGAAATCTGAAGCTCATTAGATGAGCTTAGAGAATCGCAGCTTTCTTCCGAAGCATGGCTGTCCACAATGATCTAAAAAATAATTATCATCGAGAAAAAATTATAACTATGTAAAAAAAAGAGAAAAAAAACCAATGGCACAACAAAACGACTATGACTATGATTACTGTGTCAGAATAATAGTAATTAACAATAAAAAACTATAATAGCAGTCTTTGAAAAAACTTTTACCATTGGAGAGTTGGTGTTTCTACCATTATTTGTAATCTGTTTTTGAGCAGCAACGCATCGTTTCAATTCTTCGTTTTCTTTCATTAGCCGTCGAATTTCACGTTTTTGTTGCTCTATTATCTCCTTAACTTTATACAAATTGAATGAATCCATTACTTTCTGCTTTCAATTTTAACTAATTACAAACGATGAATTGTTAATTAAAATATCTTAACAGACATTCAGCACGAGACTTCCTATTGAAAACATACTTATATTAGCAAAGTAATAATGCTAGACCTGTTGACTGAAGGCGAATTTTCCATTTCTTGACCAGTCTTTCTTATTACTGAAATAAAAATGAATACAATTAAAAAAATACTTCAGCAAAAATTAAACAGTTTACGTTTACTGAAGAGATGACAGATTGCAGAGGCTTCAGTAAAATATCACTAAGCTAGTTCTTGTGATATTCACTACTTCGTTCGATGTATTCATTCAACAGATTGACTGCATATACAATTTTATCGGACGTTCAGAAATGTACGGAAAAATTGTTTATGCTCTAACTTTATAATAAACTTATAAACAGTGTATGAATTTTACTTAATAAAACAACTTCAAAGTAACCTCAATTTATTGTCCTAATAAATGAAATCAAGGATTCAAAGCTTACTTCGGTTGCTGCTCAGAAGTAAAGCACCACTTTATACTACATTCCTTTATAATATTATCATCTTCATCTGAACACCTGGTTGACGCAGAATGGGGCACACTTCCGTCATTACTTATATCAACAAATGATTTCAAAACTGATATACCACCCGTTGCAGTTGTCATCGAATTACGTGAAGAGCAGTGTGGATTGGTCCTGGAAGAAGGAAAAAGTAACATAAGTTTAATTTCAAGAAATGGAAAAGAAAGCAGCTTGAAAATGAATATGGTAAAGGAAAAATATAAAGAATACCAATAAGTACAATTAAAAAGTAAATAATTTCGAACTCTTCACTGTTAAGACAATGAGAAGAAAGAATTCGGTTTTCAAAATCATCTTATTTTGAAGACTTTGACTATGAAGATTAAAATAACTTTTGTGTGAAAAAGCAATACAGACTTAATTCCGAAACTTCTGAACCAGAAAACAAACATCTAAATCAATTATACAAGTAACGGAAAATATTCAGTAACAATCACTACTACATTATATATCTTCTGACAATTCCATCAGTCAGATGAAAGCTACAATAAACTTTAAACTGTTTCAATGTGAGTCTAAGTTCATTTTAATCAGCACTGCCCAATTTTCTTAACTGAATAAAAAGACAACGGATGGCAATAATAACAGTAACGATAATAATTTGAAAAACGCTGATCACCTTGGTAATGAACACATGGGTATTTCATAAAGTCCACCATTTGTCTTATCCAAAGGGGGTGATTTCAAGAAGGACCCATACAAGTGCTCCTTCAACATAGTAGAGGGAGCAGAACGCACGTAATATCGCTCGTTATGATTCAACGGAATCTTCTCGAAGTTTCCGGAAGACGATGATGTTGAAGGGATGCATTCGTGAGCGTTGAAAGTCGGATTAGAGGTTTGTAAGGCTGCATGGAAAACGGGATGATTTATCTGAGTGGCGGTACGTTCCACAGGACTGCTGCTATTTGAGGAACTCAAACTACAAAAGTGTCAACTACAACAATTTTGCGATAAAAAAATAAAATCAATCAAATATTCAAGAAAAAGGAAAAAAACTACAATATATATGCATTTCTCGTTTCAAATGTTGTAAATTTAAAACAGTTTATGTAAATTACGAACGTACCTACTACTATGATTTTGACTCTGATAACCACTAGATGAGGGTGCAACAATTGGGTCTTGACAAGATGTTATAACTTGCTGACGATCTGTAGATGACGCTGTACGTCGTTTGCTCTTACGAGGTGGTCGTGTATGACGCAGACGTGTTGCTGACGTTATTCGTGTTGTCTCATCAGAATCAGTATCTTCATTATGGTGATCAATCCTGGCAGTGGTGCAATTACTATAGGATGAAATATTGGATGGTATCGAAGTATCGTACTGAGAAATACTGTCATTATCACCATTTGGAGCTGTATCAAATGCTATGATCCTCTCTTGATTTGATGGAATAGCTGCCAAAGCAGTATAAGCATTCCTGAAAGTCATTAAAATTAACTTTAAAAGTTACTTCTCTTTACGCGTATTTTCAAAACACAACCAAAGTTGCCACACAGTAAATTAGTGTGCTACGAAAAACATCATAAGTAATGTCCAAAATGCAACAAACTTTTGAACTACGACAACAGAAAATGTGACCTTTTATTCTGTCTTTCACAGGATGTACTGTCATTAAAATATCGCTGATTACGATAATGTCCATTACGATGCTTCTGGACAGTTAAACCAGCCTGTCGCACTGCTAAACTGTCTTTCAGTAGAGCAATATCTAATACGTAGTCATCACTGGTATTTAGATGAGTTGCTGCAGTGGCTTTTTTCATCACATGAGATTCGCTAACTGTATTTCGAATATGAGGGGGGAATTTCGTAGTATTATTGTACGAATTCAACCTGGAATGAAATGCTTGAGTTTTCAACACTATATTACAATAATAATAGTGGTAATATATGAATCTTTAGAATGTATTCAGTAAATTTATGTAGGATGTACAGATCTCACAGAAGCTTATTATTTAATAAGTAATTAGAATTCACAAAGTAAAAAAAACGCTGCCTCAGAATATTTGTATTATCATAATCTGATGGGGCACTTTCAAATGTTAACGACTCGCTATCACCATAAACATCATTCTTCATCTGGATGTGACGTAGCTTTGTCAAAATTAAGCGCAGTTCTGCTGTTTGAGGATCGTACTTACAAGCTTGTTCATAAATCTGCAGAAGTTAAATAATATAAATTAGCACTATGGAAATCGACATCTAAAATAAAATTAATTTAAAAACATATACTATTCTGACAAATCAATGCCTAACACAAACTAAATATAAACCTCTTGGGTCCAGAGCTCATCCAAATACGAATATAACAATGACACTTCTTTGCCAATATCAACCGATATATTCCATCCATTTTCTCCAGAGTTTACGTCTGAATTTATTGGCATACTTGAAATTTTCATCAAAAACTTGTGCATATTATCCCATTCACGTTCTACAAAATCATTCATGAAATCCATGTAATGCTCTTTTCCGCCAAATTTCGTAAAATTTGCTAATGTTTGGAGTGTTTTGGCTATTAAAGTTAGATTACGTGCAGCGTTCCCGGATGGATATTCCGAAACCTGAAAGTGAATATACGTGTGATATTAATTAAATTGCATTAGAAATATAAAAATGAAATATGCAACACTTGTCATAAATTGACTAATGCTATTAAAAATTAAACCAAAGTCATTAGTCAAAGTCAAAAATTTAGTCGTAATATTTAAAAAGCCAAGGCAAACCAAAACTTACCAAATTAAACAAACTTGGACTGAGTATAGCTGGACACAGGAAACGAAGGAAAATACTAGAAGAAATCAATGTGTCAGCTAAATCAAGTCGACCAATTTCTTCCAAACGTCTTCTCAAGCTATTGAAAATCTCGCGCAATTCAAATGGAAATACGTCCATACTGCAAAAAAATAATTCCACAAAAAATCATTGCATACACATAGCTCAAAATATTAATTCTATTGATAAAAACGTTTTTTCTCCAAGTCCATTAATAAAATTCATATAAGACTGAGTATTTGATAAGATGATAAACATAACACATGAAAATTTCTAGCCTATTCGTTATCTTCGCCCAAGCAGCTTCCACATTTATTACTAATTGGTGGCGATTCCTTTCCAACGCTATTGGATTGATATTTGGCAGCTTCAACGGATCTACTTCACAATCTTTCTCCGATTGCTGCATTGCTTTCACGAAGTCTCCAAGAGTGCTCTGCAAATATTTTTAAATTTATTATCTGCAACCAAATACTACACTCCTAGAATATTCATTATGTTTATTTCTGTAATTACTTTTATTATGCAATGTTTATTTTATAAACAATTTACACACTTGACATACATTGCGCATGCAATATTGTACATCTTAGCACATTAATGTACATAATTAGAAAGTTAGCATGCTGTAGAAAATAGTTAAGAAAATTAATGCCAATCCTCATGGAATTTTTTTTACATAATTAACTTATACATTAGCACATTACATGTATCACAGGAAAGAAATGGTAGTACTTGAAGATAGTCATCTGCAACCAATTTCATATAAGCTTCCATTGCTTTGGTTGCCAAAGAATTGCCTCGAAACATGAGATGTTCATTGTCTACAAAATGTACAAGATTACAAACCTGTAGCATATATATACAAGTATTAAAGTATTATTGTGCACAGACATATATTAGTCATGCAGTAGCGAAACCTTGTTCATGATTTCTGTTTTTAAAGATTGTCACCAAAAATAATTCATTCTTGATTTCAAGAATTATGACCAAACGCCTATACATTTTGAAACGAAGAAGGCAAAGAAACAAATTTTATACAAATTATCGCATAATAATGTTAATGGAATAAAAAGTTTCTACTAATCAAATTCAGTCATTAAGTTTGAGAAATGAAGCAACTACAAAGCTCATCAATGCATACACTATTGACTGAAAGAATTTGGCTCCTACACTAAGTAATATCAAATGAGCTTTCATATCAATAGTTTAAATATCTGTGTTTTTGTGCTAAATGAAAACTATGGTATTGTATTCCGAAAAGTAAATTCTACTAACATTATTCAAAAGCAACCTACCATAAAGAATGCAAAATTAGTTTATTACTAAATGTATATGGAAATTACGCACCAAGAACATCAACTTCGGACATAATTAAATCGCATAGAAAGTGTTTGGCCATGCGTAACTTGTGCATAATACGTACAAGAGCTGTTGCCAAATCTTCTTTAGCTTTCACACTTAAAGTCGGTTCTAAAGCGCAACAAAGAGATAAGTAATGCTTCCTGAAATTGGTGAAACATTCAATGAAAAGAGTGTACTTTTAAAAATATTGTAATTTTTTTCCAAATCTATAAATAGAGTATATATATGCAAGGGATTCGCAAATTGGACCTTACAAAAATTGCTAAATAATTGTATTCGCTTGTTTCTTAATACAAAATATGCACTGTAATTCCACTTTTTCTCTACATTAGTTCCAACAAATAATTTCTTAGTTAACTAATTCTTGCGTAAACTTGTTTTACGTAGGAAAAAGTAGCACTTGACACTGTTAAAAACTGACTTGATAAAAGCTAACAGATCAGAGTAAGCTTGCATAGGTAATATTTGCACTGATTGGTACCGAGCTTTAATTCGTATCGCGGCTACTTCACCGCTACTTTTGTCTTTTACTGCACTTGATAATTTGGCACCATCTGAAGTCGCTGTAACGGTGTACCTATAAAACACCGTAATCTGTTTCTACTATTTTAAACTAAATTCAAATAGGGATGTATTTTGAAATTCATTTAGAAATTTGTAACTCAAATACTCTCTGTTCTGAAAACAATTTATTTCCAATAATTTGTGAAAATTAACAAGTAGCAAATGAAAGACTATTTATTGTAAACAGGAGTGATAAAGTTTCGTGACCAAGACTGATAATTACCTGACCTTTTGAATTCAGCAAAGAAAAGTTACTGCAATGAAAATATTGGAAAATACATCACACAAAAAACTGGCAATGCTGACCGGTAATAAGTGCCAAAAATGCTTTGAAATTTGAAGTAATTTCTATCAAATCTAAGTAAACAGAAAGGTCGAGACCACCAAGACGATGACTGCATGCAGTTCTTCGACATCGTTACAATTAGAAATGAAACTATCAAAAATTTCCTCCTTCACAATTAAGCGTTGGGTACTAAAATGGAAAACAGTGTATGATTCCTAGTCATGTAAACTTAACGTATATTTCTTGATGCATAAACTTTTTATTTCTATTGACAATTCAGTTGCATTAAGATTTTACACCTCGTATTTTTGAGAAGTTTAAAACACTTTCGAATTGCTGCATTTTTTTGAAAACAAAATCAAAACACAAATGCTCTTCTTTATCTGCTCAGAATCAATCATTGTTTACATTTCAGGGGAAAATCATTCAAGCACATTCAAAATTAACTTCTGATAAACAGCTGTGTTAATAATTTGAAAAAACATTACTACTGTGAGCAGTGCACAAACATTCAATTTAAAAAGTGCAAGTAGAAAATTTTAAAATATAAAAAATCAAACTGAATGTCAGTTTTGACTTAAATGGTTACTACGGTCTATTTCTTGCAAAATACGAGAATTATCAAATCAATATCAGATTGACTTTTTAGTGATTATTTGAATAATTATTTGGGATATTATATGGATCACTAAACAGCATATATAATGAGAAGAAATGATCTATTTAAATTTTACCCAAATAATAATGCAAATTGGAGCTGATCGCGTCCTGTCACGTTTGGTTTTTGCATGACTTTCAAGGTTATTCTTATTTGTAACGTAATTACGATTACAATAATTTGTGGAGCAATTACGAATTGGTGGATTGATTGTGAGTAAGTCAGTTATTGGAGCAAAAACGGAGGCAGGTATAAAATAAAATTGCATAGCGAAAAACATTTAGTAGATAGCACACGAAGATCAATAGATTAAGGAAAAAGCCGATATGGCAATGGTTTCAAGGGTGAATGATTAAATGATACGAAAGTAAAGTAAAATCCTTTCTCTTCCTAGGTGATTACATAAGATAAATTTCTAGAATTTGTAGGACACATTCATAGGATAGTTGTAGAGAATTCACGTTTGAGCTCCAAACTAATTACCAAATCAACTTTGAACCAAACCTTTTTGTCATTAAGGATAATAATTACATAATCTCTAATTCCTCATTCGACTGCTTTAAGAAGTGAAGTGGTGTACGCAATGTCAAATTTTAATCCCAAAAAATCCAGTACAATCAATGAGCACCTTTGAAATTTAAAGTTAGAAAAAAAAAATCTCAAATCAAGTCAGAGAAATTACCATGCATCACGCCAATACAGCGATGAAAACTCAAACAGCAAAGTAAATAATTCAAGAACTTCTTTTCAAATATAAAATAAAGTAATATTTCAATTCAAATGGATAAAAGAGAAGTTGGCAGCAAGGTATCAAAAAAGCACCTTCCTTACATGACGAATGGATTGGGACAAACCAATCTCTGAAAGCAGAATGAGTGGACAAACTTTAGAAATGAGTAAATAATGAACGAAAATGATTTCCAGACATAAATTAAAGTCTTGCGAGAAGGATTGTCCAGAGTGTCTAAATGAAGTGCCAGAATTATATGAAAGATGACAGAAAATAAACCTCAGAACCGGTTTCAAACTCGTTCTCATCACTTTGATCAAATTTCAAATAGTGAAAAATTGAATATGCTTGAAACATTAATCAAATTTTACTCCTTTAATATTAATACGAAAACAGGCTTACATACTAGTTAATAGCAATGACTACTATTTCTATTACTATAATTATTTCCGTTATTGATCGCCATATAACAGTCTCTGAGTAATACAATTATTGGTATTGTAATTGTTGTTTCCATTCATTACTAATATTTATTTGACTATAACAGTAAACATTGGCGCTACATATGTTATTACTAGGATGGTGAGTTGGCACTTAATCTAAAATCTTTTTTTTAAAACTGTTTTTACTATTACTGTTAGTCAAAAAAATATTTACAATAGCAGTATTACTCAACACATATATTAACATTGCAATGCAACTAATAACGTTAGTAATAGCAGTGTTATTATTTTGCAGAGAATACAGTGTTCATAACCATTTTGAAAATAAAAAACTTGGTAATTTTTCAACATGAAAATTGCTCAGTCCTTGTTTTCATGAATATCAGCCCTGTCAACTTTGACAATGCCAAATTACGGGGCATAGTTTTGATTATTAAGAGTTTAACAAAGATAAATATAAATTAAATTGTCCTGTCAAAATTTGCGTGAAAATTTTCCTGTACTAATATATAGTATCAGCTGTTCTGGATCTCATTCATCAATCAAATATAAAGTTTCTGATCACGCAAAAAATATTTCCGTGCTCCGTTTCCAGCCTAAGCTTTAATAACTACTAGCAAACAGTTAAAAAGAGTTGCGCTCGATTGACTAATAAATTTTCTGGAAAAAGGTTCGCAGTAAAGTAGAAAGAAAGATGGAAATTTGAATACTTAAATGATTTCCACAGATAAAGCACTTTTAAGAGAAAAATTCATCTTCATTTACAAACTGCACAATTTCATCTCTTCATTAACTGCCATCATAAATCGACGCCTCTCAGTGTTAATTATTAGCCTAATGAAACCTCCCTTATAACATCAGTTTGATTAATTAATTACTATCACCTGCAAATCACTCGTTTTAAATATGTAAATTAATGGCTAGTATAAAATGCAAAAGAGAATTCATAGAACACCAAAATCAAATAGTCAATCGCACAACGACAAAATCAAGGAATTATGTAACAATACTCTTTTGACTGTACGACAAAAATGATACTGAAGAAGGCAATTATTGGAGCGATTAAAGTAGAGAACTCTTTACTTACTTCAATAGTATAGATATGAAAAAGGCAACATCATGAATATTTTTCCTCTCATTACCTGAAGGCAACGTGCCTTCCTTACTTC
This sequence comes from Thelazia callipaeda, assembly GCA_900618365.1. NCBI lineage: Eukaryota > Metazoa > Nematoda > Chromadorea > Rhabditida > Thelaziidae > Thelazia > Thelazia callipaeda. The sequence continues at coordinate 61,278 of UYYF01000028.1, forward strand.
ACTTAATGAATTGCTCTAAGGAGATGAAGTTAGACCTACTTAGTGCAAACACAGTTCGATTTGAAACTAAACAGAGATGAAGAGATAATCATTCATTTCAACCGCAATTGCTTGATTAAAGCAAAAGCTGACACAAAATGTAAATAAATTACAGAGTGAAAATCTTACAATCAAGTATTCAACTGAACTAGTAAGTTTTTGATTATGAAGACAACTGGAAGCACTTTTTGTAGAAAAAGAACTTGCTTATGAAAAAAGGAAAAATAGATCTGTCCAGTAGCTCTACGACATATTCAAATACAAATATCTATCAAAAGAAAGGTAGCAATCTTGATAGGTTAGGATAATTCAAGCAATTTTTGAAATTTAATTTTCAGTCAAATAGTTATTTATTACCTTCAGAATACTTACTGATCCTACACACAACCGAAGGTAACAATGAATTTCAAATCTGGCTAATTAATAAGAAAATGTCAGCATCTCATCTGTTAATTTTATAAAATTTTTGAAAAGAACTGCTTGAACAGTTTTACGGAAAGGTTATGAATCATTCTGACGTGTGACTTTACAAAAACTGCTCGTTTTATAAACTTCCAAAAACAATTGAATTATAAACTCATCCGACGAAAAATCATTCTTTTATTTTCAAAAATATAGTCTTTACAATAGCAGCTAAAGAGATATCTTAACTTTTCTCATTAAAGTCATCAAAATCGATTCAAGCGCCATGAGGACTAGATTTAATTTAATTGTTAACGCACAAACAACGAATTTACATTTCTAACTTTGCAATAAAATATTTACTGAAAGTAACTTTTCGCAATTCACAATGGGAAAAACTATATCCGTGACTTCAGCATGAGCTACCTTTTATTCACAGTAATCATATTCTTTTGCCTAACAATCGTCCATTACCAACAAGTTAACACATTATAGGTAGTCATCAATCACAGATTTATGTGATTATTAGTCATTAAATTATCCAATTATGGATGATTTGACTGCCGTCAAATAATGAGTGAATACCGGTTGTTGAATTACTACTGCTGATGATAGTCAAAAAGAAAACAAATAAAAGTGCACGGGCAACACAGCATCAGTTTCTGATATCTGCACAGTGGCAAGGATTTTCGAGGGGAAAGAGTGAAGAAACTGGCAACAATACTGAGAGCAAAATTGCAAGAACTAAAAAAAAGTGAAAATAAATTAAACTGCACGATATATCAACATGTCCAAGTGCCATTTGGTACAACAATCATTCAATTTGTACAAATTGGATGATTTTGAATTATGCGCGAATATAATTCTTTTATTGTTTACTGCGCAGTAAAAAGTGAGTGAGGTCATTTTTGAGATGAAATTGTGGCATTTTATAAATGTAAAACATTCAGTACTTCACTTTAAACGAAAACTCTACCCAATGCTGCAGCAGTTAGAACGAAAACTGTAAAATTTTCAACTTATAATTAAATTTACAGACTAAAACTATGAAAAACAGTTGGAGAAATAAATGATCTCTACAAAACTTCCATAAATAGTTGCAGTTTCTTCGAAACTTTTCAGCTCTTTTTCATGTTCTGCAAGACTTTTGTTACCAACTTTCATTATGAGTACAAAACAAACAAAACTGACCATCGTTCTACGGGATGTCGAGTAGTCAACTGTTCAATTTTGATCTGGACATAACCAATCAATGTTGACCGATCTTTCTTCTTCTTAGCATCTGCCTCACGGTACAGATTCACACAAACATTTTCCAGCTTTGGAATGGAGCTATAAACAAAATTTAAAAATTTGCATTCAAAAAATTCTTATCGTCCGCATTCTTATGAGTATAAAAATACAAAAGGTGTCTGCTAAGTTTTAAAGCTGATTATTGCAATGACAATGCTAAAACTCAAAACTACAGTAAGAATGAAATTCAAATACATGTGTTACATCTATTCTCAGAGACTTTTGAATGAAATTTCAAAAATAAAAACTTCATTAGTCAATTTCGAAGTAAACGTAAATAAAAGTTGTTATAACCTGAAGTAAAAATGCTCGCCCCAAAAGCAAATATCACTACGTGCTTTGGCGGATGTCCGAGCGTACAAAGTTTTATCGAGGCATATTTCACAGTAATATTTCCGTTTTACTGGAACACCTTTGGCCTCCAGAATCCACACTTCAAGTGAATTCTCTGTGCGATGCATTCTGTCACGTAATGGATTCGCTGTACGACGTATACTGAAAAAGTTATCACTGTAAGTATGACAAATGGAAACGCAAAGAAACGTTCACACATTAAAACATATTGAAACAAATTTGTCTGTTTTAATTTCAAGACAATTAATGCTTTTCAAATTAACTATATCGAACTAGATATAACTGTTCAAATTTATATAAAGCGACTTAACAATGCTTCTTCAGGTTTTTTGTTAAATAATATATATTTAGTAAAAGTTTACATCTGATACTTCCTAATCCATTTGCAGAGAAATCTTAAAATGTAAATCTAAAAGGACAAATTAATGTGAATTTTAATTTTCATATGATCCCTTTTAATAATTGATTACTGGTAAAAATTCCTAGAAAGCATCGATATTTTTATGATCTTTTCCAAAATACAAATTCTAAAAATTATTGATCAGCCTAATGCACCAGTAACAAAAAATGCACAAAAAATATATAAGTTGTATATGGACTGCTGTGCACTACTTCTGGAATTATCTGATCAGTCTCTTATTTTTGGTAAAAAAGATTTTTCATTACAGAAAGATGAAACACATGATAACAGATGGAACACAAGCAAGCCTAAAAGACAATGCAGAAAAACATCTTCTGAACTGTTTGCGAAGATAATACCATCCTTTATCAAAATAAATCTAGTAATAAAATTCCTGCACATTTCCTTTTCTTTCTGCCAAAAACTACTGAAATTTTGAAACGACACTTTAATTATCGATAAGAAGTGATTAGCAGTCAAAATTACCAAAGTGAGAATATTTAAAACAGAAATATTCCATTGTTCACACTGAGGTAGAAGAATATTACACAAATAATTTCCGTCAAAGTCATTAGATATAGATGAAAATGTTGGCTGGGCTCTGGGATTGACTTGTTTTATCTAAAAATTGAAACTAATTCATAAGAGATAAAAAGCTAAAATTATTACATTCGCAACCGAGAAATTATTATACATTTGCAATAGATTTTTAGCATAAAAAACTTAAAAAGCCAGATGAAACAATTACAATTAGTATTTATTTCTGTTGCTTCTTGCAATTCCACAAATTAGATAAAAAACACATAAGGTGCAGTACAGTGCATTTTTTATTTACAGAACGATACTTTACTTCCCGTAATTAATCTACAGCTGAATTCATATACATATGAGAAGCAGCCACTTTGAAAAGAACAAATACAAACAGTGAGAGTTGACAAGAAGAAATATCTTAGGCGAAAAGAAGCTAGACGAGTAAATAAGGTATTTCTCAACAAAAGACCGCTTGAAAAGTGGAAACCAATCTAAATAGATAATTTTATAATATTTTAATTCGTCGTGAAAAAAGAATGACGTGCAGAGTAATGAAAAGTCAATTCGTAATGGAATATGATTTCAGTCTGGGAAAATACTGAATGCAGAAAACAACAGATTCAGGAATTAACAAGTATTTAAATTATTCAACAAGCTTTCAAGCAAATTCCCGTTCAATTCATTCATGACAATCATCTTACAGCTGTTAAATTCCGAATCTCATCAAGATGGATTTGAATAAAAGAAATTGGATGACTGCTCAGGCAAAAGTGTCATTTTATGCAAATTTATAGAGGGGATAATAAAGTAAGCGAGTACAATAAGCAATTGTATTCACTTGCACAGATGAGTAATGGTCATGCTCACTTTGAAGTATTGGCATCTCAAGTTGTCGTAACTTTACTTCAGTATTACAGTAGCAATAAAAAATATAGTAACAATAATATCAAGCGCCTGCACCAATCTAGATAGCAGGGCGGTATCAAGCAAATAATCTGCAGTGTGTGGTTTTGTCTACTGACTTCGGTAGTGTCAAAAGTGATATTTGTTCAGACTTTTTGTTTGAACATGGATTATCACAAATCTCGCGATGGATACAAAGTTAAGGGATTAATTTCAACTAAACACTGCGCATTGGCTAACGAACGCTAAACGACAATCACACTTGACGATTAATATTGACTAGAAAAGATAACAGATGCGCGACTGTCTCTTCATCGTTTCTTCATTTGGGGTCTATATTTTATTGAGCTGTTGAATGATTACTAGATGCTTTCTAGTATTCGCTGCAAAGATCAAACTTTTTTTCTTTTCATTTACAATACTGTCATTACTGATCTTAAATCAGCGAAATCAATTTGGTGGTGTAGAAGTCAATTACAACGAAATGGGCAATTAATTTGAATCAGTTGGCCTGCAGATGTGACAACTGGCATATACACACAGCAATTACTTTTTCCTTTCGCCTATTTTCTACTTGTATTCAAATGTTAGTTAGTAATGAATGTCTTAGTGTATTTAATTACACAATCTCAGTACTGCCAGTGAAATTTTAATTATGCGCACACAGCATTAAAGCTTAGTTTTCCAATGTTCGACCAAGCAAATATCTGGTCTGCGAATGAATTTTCATGACGTCTCAATTTCAAATAAACACAACTTTAATCTCACCGAATATCTATCTGACTCAATGAGAAAACAAAATAATACCCAAATATTCGAAGTATACGCATTTGCTGAGGCAACATTCTAATACGAAAAGAAAACTTCTAACATTTAAAAAGATAAAAAACAATTATGTTTAGAAAGATTGAAAGTTGTTAGAGGCAAGTCCAACAGACCATTGGTAGACAACTGACCAATAGATCGACCGCACTATCGACTGTCCGGTGATCCGTCTGCAATTGGAAAGTGGGAGAAGGAACCACTTCTTTATAAGAATAATATCCTTCCCACAACAATTGTTAGTCAGCATGAGAAAATTATAATTTGCACTCACTACCATCAACAACACAGTAATTACTGTCCTCATAATAACTTTTATTAACTCACGCAAAAATCACAGTTTAAACTCAGTCAATCCGAATGCCTTCATTAATTTAACCTTTTTTTGTGCACCTGTAATACTAATAAAAGGATACACTGCGAATGTGCTTAGCAATTTTATCTTTGTCAATTTTCATTAGTATATTATGCAAATTTATATCCAACAGATCAATCACTCATATCATTTTCGAATGCGCAAATTATTTTCATTGGCCTTCTCTATTATATATAACTTGACAACTTTTTTGCTATTTTTCATCTTTTATTTTATGTAACAAAATGAATCGACTGAAATTGATTGAAATCTATACAATAAATAAGTCGGAGGCATACAAAAGTGGGATTCTTGCTTTTGCGCATTATTTGCAATAATTTAGTATTGTCTTCAACAAGCCAAAGCAGAATCTCTTCAACTCATATGCATTTTCCGTCTATATTGCAAATTCGATTTTCTGTCGTTTTAGAGCTTTTCATCTCAGATACTTTGCAACTAACTAATTATAATGTTTGGGACTAATTTCTGAATATTTTGTTGTATGGTTGTATGGAAATAAAATTAGATGAAATTAAAACTTTTTTAATTATTCAGTAACTTACTTCCGTCCGCTGTATTAGAAATGCTTGAATATCAGAAGCTTTCTGAGAGCTAAGGAAAATAATCAAGAAAATACGAATATAAAGACGTAAGTTAGCAAATAAATACAGAGAAAATTTCAGTAAATAATTTTTCAGTGATTGGCCAAAATGAAAGTTAAAGTTAACGTCGTATTATTGAAAAATATTAAAAAATCGTGCCTCAAATTACTTTTGCACATTTTTCGTTGTCCGTTTATTTTTTTCACTTTTAATCTAATTTTATTTCCACAACAGCTCTTAGGTTAAGTACTACCTTTTCCCAGCTTAATGCAGAGGAGAAAAGATTTCAGCACGTATTAAAAAATCTTCCTCAGGTTTAGAGTGAAATTGTAATAGAGAAATGTCAGAATAGAATAGCTAACAATTTATGTACTTGCCTTTGAAATTTTCTAGGAAAGAATGCTTATGTTTCAAAATTTTGACAAATTCGCATTAAAAAAAATATTAATAATTAGTCTTCTGATCCCAATATTTTCTACAATTGTAAAGTTAATGATGTATTTTGTTAGTCAGAGTTATGGCACTAATGAAGACAGTATCATGATTTCCATCAACACAAATTTAATTTACAGGATCTACTAGACAAACGTAATATGTGTGTCAGAGATTAACTGACTGATGAATATTCTATACTCATTTACTCAGCGGAACATAATTAATCAATATTCTATTCCACGCTTGTTTCTGATCACGACAGAAATAACGGATATTTTAGTGCAAAAATTTGCATATGATAAGTATATTTCCTTGATAAAGGAATGCTTTGAAGCATTAAGCTTAATTGATGAAAAGGCAAATGAAGCAAAAGACTTTAAAAGTGTGCAAATTATTTTGGTTTCTATCCTTCTTACCTCTCACACAAACTGAACCGCTCTGATTTCTTAACGAAATTTCTCACATCTCAATAGTATGCTGTTTTATGGAACTTACTGCTTGCATGCTTGTTAACAAGCATTAAGCAAAATGCTTTGTCAGAAAATGGATTTCTCAGAAATAGGTATGAGAAGATTTATGCAAATAAATATAAAACAATGTACTTACTTCAATAATTTACAGATCGGTTTATTTTTCATTTAGCAAGCATTTGTCACTCGCTTCCAACACCAAAATTTTGTACTGATGAAAAGTGTTTGATTCTAAAGTTGAAATAAACCTATCAAGTTTCATTTAAAGTAGTAATTCTTAGCAATATTGCAAATAAATATTGGCCCTACCGAAAAATGCACAACGCTCTAACAACAAGACAAAGACAGCAGTTATTAATACATAAGAAGTACAACATTTATTATGTTCAGCACAAGTCTTTGAGACTTTACTTTATGAATGCTCTGCACAGAACGGAAACAGTCACATGTGCACATTCGTGAATGAAACTTTGATAACGAGACTGAAAAAAGAGTGAGCTCGACTAGCTAGTCTGAACAGGTGAGCAAAGCGAAGCAAACATTCACTTTTCGACAACTGTTTTCCATTTACTTCGAGGCAACTGTAAATATAACACAAATGAAACTGAGCAAACTTGAAATGACTACTCTCATCACTATCTTGCAAGTGAGAATCGCAGTATATTTAAGATAAGACCACAACACTGAAATGAAATAAAGTAATCTTAGGCTCAGTTAAAAATCTAAAAAATTATGCATACTGACGTCACTACCAATTTGCTGAAAACGTGATTAGTGGTATTTGAAATGATTAAAATTGATTCAAACAAAGTGGTCTTTCCTCGCGGCCTATCATGAAAATCTTTGTCTCCTTATGCAACAAGGCTGTGCTAATAACCCAAATTTGGTAACATGTGCAATGATAATAAAAGTAATATTATTATTATTATTATTGGTAGTAGTAGTAGTAGTAATAACAATAATAATGTTCTATAAACGTCGAACTAATGCTCGTTCAAATCTATGGTAAGATCATTCGGATTTCTTTCACTCTAAGAGATGAATAGCACTTTGATATGAGTGCAAGAAAAACTTTCTACAAGCACATTTGCACGCATGAAAATGTGCAATGTGTGCACATCAGAACACTTTCTCGCACATACTGACTGATTAATCACTCATTTCTGACACGTTGCCATGTTTAGGACGACAGTAACAATAGTAACAAATGTGCTGCACAATTGTTTTATTTTGTGGCTAAAGCAAATAATGCAAGTGGCAGTGATAGAGAAATTGGATGGAAGTTGAGCCATTGCAAAATGACAGAGCAAAATGAGTCATTGCACGTATACGCGGACTTTCTTTACTTTGCTTATATGTTTAAATGTGCAATATTATCTGTCATTCATTTGCTTGCTTCTGCAAACAACACTGAACTCTATTTACAACAGAATTGACACATTTACACACACTAACACAAAGAGACGTGCACGTCAGACAATGATGTAGACGTAAATTGATTGAGAAGAGCGCGCAAATGTAATCGTTTACTTATTTATTTACTCATTCATCACTCATCCTATAATATTACATGAGTAATTGAAGAAAACGTAGAATAATCGTCGCACTCATTCAAACTGCTATTCTCTTGAAATATGTGGATAACAAATAACATCCTTTTGGTATCATTTTTATTTATCCCTCACCAGTCTTTCACGTTATTCGCGCTAGAGACGCCAAAATGAATTTTTATTTATTATAGTTTAGTGCAATTAACAAATCATGGCATGCATCAGGAATATGAACTCTTATCCACGTACATATCATTTATTTCACGCAAACAGTAATGAAAATCCATTTTTTCCTTTTTTGTAATGTAAATGCAAGCAAAAAGATGCCCAAAATCATGAAATGGAAACAAAAACTGATGGATACTTTGAATTTGAGTCAACAGTTCGAATAGTTAGGAACAGCGCTTAAATGAGTATATTCAAATAAAAATATTTCAATAAGAATTGAAGAAGTTGCATACATTCTCCAACTTTTCTAATGACTCAACACAGACTCATTTGAGAAATGAAAAGAAGCGTAACAATATTTGGTGTAAAATAATCAAATAAAGTCGCCTATTATAACTTCCAGAGAGTCTTATTTTCGAAAAGCAATAGTATTCTCCTGTATGTTGAAATTGAAATATATTTACGTAATTGTGATGCGGCTCCATGTAAGTGACGTAGACGAGCTTTTGTACTGACAAAATCGATTACTGTCTGGGAATTTACTACGCTTTGTTTAAGTAAATTTTCAGCAGTATGCCAGGAGATTGGATTATTCATGTTGAATAGCCAAATTATTAATTAAGATAATCCTATGGAGTTAATCTGTAAGGATTAGAGGAGATCAGACAGGTAAGTGAATAAATCATAAGTAAATATCACTGGGAAGAGAAAAGACTTGACCATGTGTTCTGTTTGCAAAGAGGCATACAGTAATTGCAATTTGCATTGAATAAATTGAACAAAAGGCTCAAAATCTCGGAGGGCATTAGGTAAGGCTATGCAAAACCAATTTATGAATGCCACTTTGGTAGTAAGCACAAATTTTTCAATTTTGTATTCTATCCTTTCGTTATATATTTCAGCGTAGCAGTACTTTGAATTTTTAGTACTCAATAAATTGGTTAGCTATTCTCGCAAAAATTATTACTTATCGTTAATCATTTTTGAGGCTGTGCAGTTTACTCAAAAAAATTTCATTAGATCACTTCTTACGCAAATACTCCTCTTGCAATGAAAAACTATAAGTTCGAGAAATTGTAGAAAGATGCAAGTCCCTTATTATGTAAAATTATGTAAAATCAGATAAGAAAATTTCCTACTGAAGTATGTAATTGGGCTAACTTCATTAAAATTGTCATTTTTTCGCGAGAAATTGCGCAAATTGTGACATTAAAAATTGTAGTTGCAAAGTTTAGCGTTTTGACAATTCGCTCGACCCAGAATAATGCTAGGAAGCGAATTTAATCCATCACAGTGACATCATACTTCTAGAAAAATACGAGGCAAAAAACTAGAAAAATACATCTAAAATGGAAGAAAAAATACTCCCTGTCTAAAAGCCTCAAGGAAGATTAATTGCAAATGTTTGTGCTATATCGGAGGACAATATTAAGTGAAAGGAAAAACTGCTGTTGGCATAACCAAAGGATGGCAATAAAGTCAAAAATTGTTTAAAGTTCAGTTGCATGTGGACGCAGAGAGAATGCAAAGATATTTGTGCGAGCGATTTGGAGCACAAAAAGAGGTCCCAAAAGGGACTGAATATGCGTAGAGAAAGGATACGATCACACGTCACACGCAAACGTGTACTCATCTATTTATCTATCTATCTGTTGATATCTCTCTGTCAATATATTTCCATACCTGACTGGTTTTAATCAAGGAGCCGCGCGGTTCCTTAAAACTATTTATCATGCAAATGACTAGTCACAATGCATGATGCATACAACAGCGATGCAGAAAGCTGCTAAAGACTTCTGTTTTTGGAAACTGCAAAGGGCTTAGCAGTTTAAATTGAAAAACGTTTGTGAAAAAATAAGTGATTCATCGCACCAAATTTTTTCAGTAAAAAAAGTCCGAAAACAACTATTTATTCCAATGTCAAATCGTGCAGCAGTGTTGAGCTAATAACGCCAACGTGAAGTAAAATGGAATACAAAGAAGCAATCCAAACTGAGCCTTCCGAAAATTGTTAATTTCAAAAGTTTTCACTGCATGCAAATTTAAAGATGATTTGAAGAGGAAATGACCTCGGAATTGCTCAGTAGGAAATGAATTCTTTTTTGATTTAAATTTGCCTTTGAAAAGATTTGAATTTAGAGGTAAACCCTCGTTGTGATATATTCTCTAAATTTCATTTCATCAGTGTTGAAAACGCATATGTGCAATAAATTTAGGGTATTACAATTTCAAAAACAACAACTGGTAACACAAGTCCTAAACTGTACATTTTGATTGCAGAGTTCAACTACAAGCCTTCAAAAGATCATTTTCATTAATTTTATTCTCTCCATAGAAATATAAATATTTCCATAGAAATTTCCATAGAAAGTTTCCATATAAGTATATATATATATATATATATATATATATATA